>OMKP01001199.1:0-12564 GCA_900302375.1 Bathygadus melanobranchus
TAAGGATCAAGGACAGCACCTTGCGATCAGGTCCCACATGAATATCACTAATTGATTGGCGTCAGTGTACACAGGATGGGATGTACTTCGGGAATATTCTTTAGACGTATACGTATTGTAAATGTCCGCATGAGAGATGTTTAAGAAAACATGTTGACTATAGAAAGTAGGTCACTTACGAGTTTTAGCAGTGTATATAAAAAAAACCCACCACACACACAACTAGAAATGCATTACAAGCTTTTTCATCACGTTCGGTGAAATGTGGTGACGTAGGCAGCGGGGAGGCTAGGAAGAGACAGCCGAGAAGGTGCCAGAAACCAGCTGAGACACAGCGCAGCGCCCCCGTGTGGACAGGATGTGTTTCCACAAACACTCACTGTCTTGGACATGTTTACAAACTTCATTGCTTCTTCATTGCCCTAATTAGAATATCACAAATGTACTACATATTCAAAACACATTATGCTGGTTCCAAAGTTGAACTATATTGCTGAATGAATTGCTTCTATTCAAAGTTTGGCGTGAAACTATAGGTGTGTATACATTTAGCATTTTGTGGTCATTTTGTCATTTCATGTCGAGCAATTATGAAAAAAGTGACACTATGCTGTACAAATATTTGGTTTTATTTGGGATGTCTTCAGTTGTGTTGCTGGTTTTATGCACATTTCAGTTAAAGGAAAACACATTGTAAGTATCTGTAAATCAAAAATGTATAACTTAAAATATGGTATATAACTTTTTAAATAGTAATCCCAAACCATGGGCATAGAATAGGCTGTTGTATTCTTGTAATTCATTACTTTATAATAAATATATAATGTAATAATTACCTTTTATTAGATTAAATACCATTATTATTAGGATCATTTCTACTGAATTTAAATACAAAACAAAATAAATGCCCCATGTCACCTACATTATTACAAAACATTTATAAAATGCCATAAACTTAATCCCAAAGAACAGCAGGGGCAGACAAATCATCCAATAATTAACACAGTACATTATTGTTATGTATAGCCTAAGATTCAGACACTTTCCCATTTAATTTTCTTCTGAAAATGTACAACCACACTTCATTTACTGTAAAAACAGTAAAAAGAAAAAGTAATTTCATATTCCCCAAAGACTCACTGGCTTCTAAAACTGTTTTAACAATTCCTTAGAAAGGTATTGCCATTTGCTAATCCCAATTGACTCCAACTTGGCAAGGCTTAGATAGTTGTTTAAAATATAAAAAAATTTTTTTATAAAAAGTTGATTCCAAGAAAATGCATATAAAATGACATAATTAGACAAACAAAATGTATAATATTGGTAAGAATGATGCACAAAAAACTTGCCAAATCATGTAAAATATAGCTTGTGAATGCAGAATATGACGTACGTGAAATGATATTGTAAACATTCATTTTTGTTTATCGTAATACACTTGATCTTGTGTGTCCCCCACGTTTACAGTGAGATAAGGGAAGAAATGAAATGTGGTCGCTACTCAAGGAATAATGAAAATGATTAGACAGGAATCAGGGACCACGCTAAACACATTGTGATTAGTTGTGGTTAATTTGGATGTTAATCATTGATTTCCAAGCACAACGACGTCCATTGTGTCATTTTAGAGTGACTTTTTACTCAAGACCAGCAAGTTGGGAAGCCACTTCAGCACCTGAGAAATGTCTTTACAAAAACAACAACCCAGTTGCTTCCATTCACAATGGAGAGGCTCCAGGCTTGTTGAGAGATGGCTTTGTACAGTTATTAATATGCACCTCACAATATCTAAAGGATAACGACAATATGTTACAGACTGAAAATGACACATGGTCCAACCCTTCTGATCAACTCTTGACTTCAGGGAATCCTTTCCGGGAAGCATGATATGGCTCAATGGGTAGCGCTTTTGTTTCAGAGACTGTTCTGCAGAGACCCGGGTTTGAGTCCCAGCTGGTTCCCTGCATGTGGGGAGGGGGGTGGAGCTAGATCTTCTCTCTGTGTTAGTCTTGTTGTGGGTTACCTGTGGGTAATCCTCCCACGTCCACAATCTTCATGCCTTGTTGTTCATAGTCAACTGGGATAGGCTCCACCCCACTGCCATCTTGAGCAGGAAGAAGTGAGGGTGGGAATCCATAAGGCACATTCGTACTTTAAAAACAACTTGTAGGAAACTGTGGGCTTTAAATTCTTCCAATGCCATCTCTCTACTCTCGCTCTCTCACTCACACCTCATTAGTAGTAGCTGGTGAAAGGCACAGACAAATACGTTGGCCAAGCAGCAAATGGTGCTGCAGAGAGTATCTACATCTGTGCTGAAATGTAGCACCTCCCTATTGTTCAGACATGGCATTAGCATCCATATCGTTCAATAGGTAGAGGTCAGTGTGGCCTGACAATCCCAGCCGAACCTAGAAGAAGAGAAAAAAGGTGTTAATAACTGTGTGTAAAGTGCACGCAGGGTAAACCCTCACATTGCTAAACGGCCATTTATCAAATCGTGCAAATTAAGCTTTGCTGACACCTACAAGGAATACATGTAAGAGGGGTGGTTCTGCACAGGCTCCAAAATGGCTTCCCCATCTCCAGGTCAATATTTCAATGACTTGTGAATGAATCAACAGCGGCAGCCAGCCTATACACAGTCCCTCCACAGTTCCAACCCAGCCCTGTCTCGGATAGCAGGGACATCTTTGTGTCAATTTCTTTTATTAGGAGGAAAAGTAGGGACTGTCCACAGTAAGGCTGATTATGGTAATTGACTTGAATAAATTAGTACAAAAGATGATTTTTGTTAATAATTTGTTGTATTAGAGTTGGACCACACTGATTCGTAGTTATAATCAAATGGTTGATTATGTGATTATGAAAAGGTAAGGCATTGGGTATGCTCACCTGACGTGAAAACAGCCAAAGTACAAACCAAAACACAAGATTTTTTGCGTTCAAGTTAACCCTGGTCAGTATGCAACATAAACTAGGGTATATAACCATGAAAGGACCTATTCAGGATAATCCTGTGTTAAAAAGACGACCATTTTCCTTGGACCGTTGATTATTAGAGTATCTTACTTACTGCAGAGACATCCTTTTCAGAAGAATTTGCCAGCTTGCAATGTAAGTGAATACAAGTTGTGAGATTAATTCAGCATCATCCATGCCTACCTTTACCAAGCTTTACCAAGTGATCATACTAGTGTGGCACTGACATTTACAAACATGGAACTGTGTTTGCCAAAAGGGATACCAAGACACAAGACGCTATGAATCTCCACATATCTTTGTTTGTTTATTCATACGGATACATGTACTGAAGCAAGTATCAAAAAGGACAGACAATGTGTTCAGCTGGTTTAGACAGCGATAGTTAACGTCAGGCTACAGAACACTGCATTGGTGTACAGAATGTGCGTGGAAACAAGTCAAACCAAAAAAGGGACGCTAAATATCTAGTCCTCATTATTTCACAGAAAGGCACTCATGACAGCGGTTTAACCTTTAAAACAAAAACGCACAAAACAACATTAACGAATGATTTGCGTTGCTTCATATGTTCACAGAAACAGTCAAATCCATTTAATTGCAGTGAAAACGATTTACTCCAAAAATTCCACTGACAATAACAAAAACATCTACAAATAAAGAATATCCTTAGCAATAATAATGGAGGATATGGTGGGAAAGAAGGAATCAGAAAGGAGCTAGCTACCAGAATGGACAACATTCATGAACTGTGCTCAGTATTCAGAACGCACGCAAAAGACAAAGTGGGCCAGGTGAAATATTGAGACTTGATCCTCAATCTGTAACTGTCCTGGCACAGTTACAGTCACCTGTAACTGCACCTTCATTATTTGCCAAGAGGTTGACAGAATTCACACCATTTCATAAAAGTGGGTTAGATGTCATTTGAAGAGTATTGCTCGAATAGATTTCATGTGAATTCTGCTACCCTGAGTTTGAGTTTGGTATAGCATTGTTTTTCTCCAAACCCTCTGAAAATACAGTACATTAGCTGCAGGTTTGCGTGAACATGTGCTCATGTATGGAGTGAGGTTAAAGTGTACAAAGAGAGAGCATATGCTAGCATGGTGATTTATAGACACCGGTATCACAAGGATTTATGTGGGCCTAAGAATAGAAGACGAACTTTAACATGAGTGGGAGCACCGTGACATGCACCTCTACATGCATGTCCTTTGGTGAGCGAGGAAACTCCACACTGAAAAGCTGTGAGGCCACAGGTCAACATGCACATGCTGCTGATGTCATTACTGGTGACCTTACCAGAAGGGGAACACCATGTTTTTAATCAAAATATCACAATTAGTATTAGTTTTTTTTTAATACATACAAAAAAAAATCTAATAACAATGAATTTTCTTTCACCACTGATTGAGACATTCAAGTCTTTAGTTTAAATACTTACCAAGAAGTATCTCAACATGGTGAATACTAATACAATACGGTTCCATATGAGGTCAATATACAGAATGTCTCTAGACATTTTGTATCAGGCTAGCTTAGTCTAGAATTCAGTGGCATCTAGTGGAAGGGACTTGGCAGAAGCATGTTTTACTTGGTGTATAATCCCATGGAAGTAGGAACTGCTGCGTTTTGGTTACCTTAGAACGAGCCCTTAATATCTGCTTTGGGAGCGGGTCTTCTCCCACGTAGCCCAGAACGGACAAACAGCCATCTTACTTTGTAAGACAGTGACTTGTGACCTATAGTTTCACAGACTAAATAACTAAAACAAATGTATGAATCCATTAAGGAACGTCATCACTTGACACTTGGCTACTCCATGGTGTTCAGTTGGTTGCTAGATGCCACTAAATCCTACACACTGCACCTTAAACAAAAGAGGTTTAACAGGTGACAGTGTAATGCACATGTAACTTGGACTTGTCTACTTGGATGGATGTAAAACTTAGATGATATACATTAGTACTATGATCCATGATATCTGAAGTCTGTACATCAAAAAAGGTTTGATCAAATCAAAAGCAATATGATCAACACAATTTAAAAATAAAAGTTTAATTATGGAAAAATAGAACTATAAGATGAGACTAGGCTAAATGAAACCAAATGTGTTTACAGTTTTTCTTTCCTGTTAATACTGATTTGGTTTGTACCCAAAAACACACAAAAAGTCAATACAGAATCTTCTGCATATTTACCATTAAGTCAAATTAATTGTTTAGTATATCACATTGTCTCTCGTAAGTCTGTGCAAGGTTCAATCCCATTCCAGAAACAGAAGGAATGCTGGTGGCCACAGAGTGTGTTTTTGACCCACATCTAAGTATCATACTCAGGCTGCTCCTCTATGAATACAGCAGGATTATTGCTTACCCTGCTGCCAAAGTCCAGACAGGAAACCCCCAGAGCAATTAGACAGAGCCACCCCTACACACAGAAAAGACAGTAGCAGGCATTAAACATCACAAAACATTTTGTTTTCATTACAATGTTTTGTTTCTCTGCAAACATCTATTACAAGTCATGTTAACAACTAATTATAGGGTGCAGAATCTTCTGGCGCTTATGTGAAACGTCAAACCCGCAAGTGTAGAGTGAAGTTTATTTTAACCGGAACCTGTTTTTAAAACTGTACAAAACATCCTCGTCCAAACGTTTAAAAAAACAAACAAAAACAACCCGTCTACTCATATGTTCATAATTGCTGGTTTCTGAATGTCTTTAAATAAAAAACTTTGAGTCCACATGACTCAAGACTCTGCTTCCAAATAACATCAGAGTAAATTACAAAGAATGTAAAAGCTATGCATGTGAAAATAACTTTGAGAGCGACCAGGGACTCAAAGGTATGCGTCTACCGCGCGACCACAGCAGCATGCGTTAACACAACGGACACGGCCGGCATCAACCTACCAGGTAGCAGACGAAGCAGAGGTAGGCGATGGAGACGAGGGCGGCCAGCACGTAGAGCGTCACGCTGGCCAGGCTGGTCACGTACACAATCACAAAGTACATGTTGATGGCACAAACCATGAGGATGATGACGCTCCCGGCGATCTTCCACGCCCTTAAGACCGAAAGAACATCACAGGGACAATGTCAATGTGTGGAACTCGTACCGTACCGGTCTTGATGAGCAGTCATGAAATGAAATGGTGGAGGTGAGAATGACGTCACCGAAAGGGAAAAAAGAAATACACTTACAATCCATTCACAAAGTCATTCATTATGGATGTGAGACTGGTGAATGTCAAAATTGGGATCAACGCAAATGGTAGCTGTTGAGAAAGAAGACAATAACGTGTGTTAGCTCAAAAGAATATTAAAATGACATTAGCCAAAATGAAAGGATGAAAGCAAGGTGCATTGAGACTACAATTGTTGTGCGAAAACAAGAGCATTACAACTACTTCCAAATATGCCCAGATTAAAATATATACAATATTAAAACTATTATTTGTATGCTTTTAAATATTTTAATGCAACCTTTTGATATTTTGTTGTTGTTATTCCTGTCTTTTGATGTGTTGTTGTGTGTCTTTAAGTACCTATAAAAGCTCTATACAAATAAAATGTATTATTATTAATTACTTAATAAGAAGAATGAGGCCTTTGAAATCTAGAGCATGTATTTGGTGTTCCCAATAAAGGATCCAGAAGGACAAGCTCCTCCCTGTCCTCACCTGCAGGCTCTGCAGCACGTTGAGGAAGTCGTTCATCCCCGTCAGGCTGTTGATATCCTGGAAGATGGCCACCAGCAGCGTGGGTGTGATGGCGATGGATCGGGTGAGCAGCACCCGCGCAAAACGCGACCATCGCAGGTTCAGGAAGCCCTTGAGGAAAACAATGTTTGTTTAAGAAATGCATGAAAAGCAAAACAATTAAATAAAAGTACCGTTAAAAGGTGCTATATGTAACATTTGCTGTACTAAATCATAAAATGACCACAATAGGTCCTCAGAGATTAAGGAAACATGCCAAGTGTAAATACTGGCTTCTCCAACAACAATGCTGTATGTTCTCCTTTTACATTTACATTTAGGGAACATCCATTTTTGTTTTGGCCTATGTGATTCACTAGTTGACTCTGCCCACTGCTCAACTTACAGTGTAGGAACTGTCACCACTTCTGATTGTCACAATGTAATACTGTTGCTCGTCTCATATAATGTTGCACTCGGCTCGTCTTGCGCTTGTGTTCGTTCAGTGTCCTCAACCTGGCAACACGTGTCAGTTTGGAGTCTGGGGAGGAGGGGGCGGGCGGAGACAACTCTCTCCAATATTGTGAATTTCGACTGCAGTACATTTACATTTAGAGCATTTGGCAGATGCTTTTATCCAAAGCTACTTACAAAAAGTAACATTTGTCGAAAGAGGGAGACAACAATATATCGCTGATGGTACAGTACCAATTTTAAACACTCTGTGTCACATATATTACCTTTAAAACAGACACATACAGCATCACATACACAGAGACAACTAATTATTGTTTTGGAAACCATGTAGATCATGTATAGACATGAATGGGCATGTTGGGCCCCAGACTCAGCAGGTCAGGAGGGTCTGGAAAAGGAGCCTAGCCTCTGAGCCAAACAGAGGCAAGCGTTAACTAGGCTAAGTAGACGAATAGTCTCTGGAGAGGGGACAAGAGCAGAGTGGAGACTCTGAGGATTTCATTAACATATCTGCCTTTGAAGTCAGTTGGAGGGCCCTATATTTTGCACAGGGTCATCAACAGTCTTGCATTCTTTCAAACTGTTGTCGTGACAATGTTCCCTTACATAGCAACCAGAAGCAATACCCATGCCTACCTCCATGACAAACTGTCCAGAGTAGGTCCCGGTCATGGTGGAGCTCTGTCCAGCAGCAAGGATCCCTATGGCCCAGATATAGAGGGCTACGGGGCCAAAGAAACATCCCAGCACCACCCCCTGGAAACACACAAAGGTACATTGAGGCTAGCTGTAAGCCACTAGGAGGACGCAACCTCTTCGTCGTAATTCCCTCCGTGGAGTGCCCTATTCATGTTCTTATCTGCTTGTGTTTAACGGCAATAAACTCACCAATATTGCACCTCTAGGTATTCTTATCCTCTTTGTATTGGCATGCCTGTGGTTTCAGTCATGTATCAGCAACTTTCTGTCAGTAAAGTCTGTGAAGCGTTCAACAACACTTTACTGACAGAAAGTTGCTGATACATGACAGAAACCACAAGCATGCCAACACAAAGAGGATGATCCAAGCTGTCCGTAGAGGTGCAATATTGTTGAGTTTATCGCCATTTAATTCAAGCATGCAAGACTTATATTTTCATGAATAGGACACTCCACGGAGGTAATTGGACTGAGGATGCAAGCGTCCTCTTAATCGCTTGCTAGAGGTTTCAAGAGGACAGTATTCAGATTTCTTATACCTTAGATAATTTGCATGGTCCTTAAGAAATACAAAAATCTTAAAAAAGCATAACATTATAAATAAATGTACATATAATTAATTATAAAGACAATGGAAGCCATTGATATTGACTGAATAAAATTAGTCAAATGCCACCATTGGCACCATGTTCTGATAAGTGAATTGTACATATGGATTATTGTGGAGGTTACCTACCCCTTTGTAAATGTCCACCTCCAGTGTGTTGTTGTTGAGTGGGAACAGGTCTTTGTATGGGATGCTTGAATCATTGCAAGCTGCATTCTGCAAAATAGAAACAGCATCACCCCAACAAATATTAGATTGTAAATACTGAGCTGGATGTCTAGAGACAAAGCAGTAGTTTGAAAATACTGTACACACCACTTCCATGTTGGTCTTGTTGTAGAAGGCCTCAGCAAACACGGCCACTACAAAGACATTGATGAGAAACGAGATAAAGAGAGCGATGGTGGCCTCGATGAAGTAGTACTTGTTGGCTTCCTTCACTTCCTTCTTATTACCACGATCGATTTGACGAGACTGCAACATAAGATGAGAAGACTAAATGTTTATTTTCCATTTAGTCATTCAGCATTTTTCATCCATAGCAAGTTCATTATTCTTAGGTCATTAAGGAGCAGGTAGAGGTCCGGCATCGTGCTCAAGGATGCCTACAGGTAATCGGGATCAACTTCAGAAACCTTCGGATGGGAGTCAAACACCTTAACCACTGCTAGATTATCCTGCACCCTAATTAATTGATTAATTGACCGGTGGGGTAAGAGTTGTCACCTTGACGAGGGCTGAGTGCAGGTAGATGTTGTGGGGCATAATGACCGCCCCCACTATGCCCACCGCCTGCTCCAGCTGAACAGGACCACAGTCCTTACAGTACGGAATGAACATCCCCTTCAGAACCTCCACCTGGTCTGGCTTCACCAGCACATACTGCACAACAGAAGAGGACACCAGCGAAGGAATGAGCAACAGTGGAGCGACCCGAACCGGCATCTGAATCCTGGAAGCGATAGCAACGAGAAGTCACAGAGGAGGCGCCTACCTCGTAACCGAAACTCAGAGCCATGACGGTGATGAGCGTGCCAAAGAACGCTTCGAGTTTCCTTAAGCCTATGAAAACACGCCCACTGTATTTGTAAGCAGGTGCCCAAGCATGACAGCTATGGGGATGTTTGTCATGTTCATACGGGAGTCACATACCATACTTGTCCAGAAATAGGAAGACAAATGTGTCAACTATCGTGATGAGGACGCCAGCCCACAGGGGAATCCTGTTGGTTAAACAGATTTTAAAAATCAACATGCACACACACACAGATACAGATACACACAAACACAGAGGCACATAAACACACATGGTGGCATCTTACCTGCCCACAGACAGAAGGTGAAGAGCTATGGCACAGCCTATAACCTCCTGCATGTCTGAGCCAATGATGGCCAGTTCCACCATGAGCCAAAGGATTATACGTGGAACCTAAGAGAGACAAGAATGCAGATAATAATATAGATACATCAAGACAGAACTGGAGCAATAGCAAAACTGCACTAGTTGCATTAATATTAATGTGGGACTTTGGGTGTGAGAAACCTATACACGGTTGGATGTTGCTCTTTTACGACTAAGAAAAAAGGTCCATGTCCAGGTCCATTTACATGAGGAAAATGTTGCTGACTTAATGTTCAGTTCAGGTAAAAGATACAAAACACTTTTGTATTTTGCATGTTGGCTCAAACCAGAGTGTTGCGACTGCTGAAGGCTTTTGTTTCTGTGTGTGTGCGTGCGGGTGCGTGTGTGTGCAGGGACCTCACAGTGGGATACTGGCGATTGCACACTTCAGCCAGGTGCATTCCCGCCACGACCCCCAGGCGGGCAGCCAGCCTCTGCAAGAGCAGCCCAATGATGGTGGCTGCAAGGAGCACCCACAACAGCTGAGAGAGAAGGGCGCATCAGCACCACCGGGTTAGAGTCTGATCCAAATAAAGGACAACATGGTGCATGCGTTGGCTGGCGGTGTTCTAGTCACCTTAAAGCCTGCTTTAGCTCCAGACTGGAGGTCCGACTCGATGTTCCCTGGGTCCAAGTAGGCGATGCTCATCAAGAAGCCAGGCCCAGTGAAAGCCCACAGCTTACGGAAACTGAAGGTCTAAAAGGAAATGACACATGTTGTAGTATGTGTCTTAACTCTTTATATGTTATGTTGTAGTATGTGTCTTAACTCTTTATATGTTATGTTGTAGTATGTGTCTTCATATGTTATGTTGTAGTATGTGTCTTCATTCTTTATGTTAGCATATTAACATCAACAAAAACATGACAAATATAAAGGTATAATTACTGGATCCAAGATCAGGGTTTTGCCCAATACTGTCCAGGCCAAATAAAGTAAACACATGGAGGTCTAATAAGTTACATTTCAATTATTTCTACTCCACTGGTTGGTTTCTATGAAGTAAAGTCAGTCCCTTTCAATTGTTACTCTCTAGGGTTTTAAAGCAAGCTACCTGATGTGTCACAGACAGGTTCACATATCAAACGCTGTTGCTATGGTTCCTAGTGCTCTCCAAATGCAACATGCTGTCAACAGTCAAGTCCTTTCAAGCTATAGGCGTTGGGCCAATATATTGTATTGTGATATTTAAGCTATTGAGCATTCACCCATCAATGCAATTGATAGGTCACTTAGATTGTCTGAAGAACCTACACATTTGGAGTCATTTCATTTGGTAAGCTATATGAATACAATTACAACTGAATAAATAACCAAATGTTTTATTTCTTTATCTGCTAGCAGTGCATTGCTGCTAACAGTAGTGTTGCCTCCTACCACCAGGGGGCTAATTTATGTAAAGACCATCATTGACGTTTCACTGTGGTCTACACTCATACCTGGTTGGCATCATCTGGAACAGCCACTTTCTCCTCAAAGTACGTGGAGAAGGGCTCCTCCTGGTCTGTGGGTGAGCCAGGAGGGGAGACGGTGCTGTACTGACGAGCTGAGACCACCCCATTGTCCTGCGGGTGGGCCTCTGAGATCACAAGGAGAAACACCATTAAAGTGGAACAGAGGCTCAATTAAGATCACTGAAATGAAAGCCCACCACATATATTATGGCCAATATATTGTATTTACAGTCATAGTGTGTTATTATAAGAGTATTGTACGGCTCAGTGTGTCCATCGTTCTTCCATTGTGACTTGACAGTCCTGGCTTCCTGGCGCGTCTACCGATGACTGGACATTCAAGCATTACATGTGATTGTGACACGCAGACTTCCTCAACCTAAAAATACGTTAGCATGTACTACAACCGTTGACCGTTTGAATATTGTAGCATTGCACCCCCCCCTTACGGAGTTAGCATAGTTTCAATAAAGCTTTGGTAGTGAAATCTCACACATACAATACAATGTGGTTTCTATAAGTAAGCATCATAAAAAAAGACAGTAAAGAATAACTTATTATTACATTGGGAATAATGACATTTTTAACGTTGTCTGCCGGCTGCAGTCGAGACAGTATAAAACATTCCCCTGCATCTCTCTGATGTTATAACTGATTTCTGCCTTGCACAGGTGTCAAAACAAATCCCAATGCCTTACACAACATATACCAGCAAACATCCTTTGCTCTGTACATGGTGTTTAAGAATCGGGCACATAGGGGATGAGGGTCTGATTTCTGTTATCGCAAGCACTCACCCTCTAGGAGGTCTTCATCTTGGTTGTCCCTCATCAGGCCAGGCTGGAGGATCCCTGCACACTCAAGGGATGGATGTCAGCCTCCCTGCAATAACCAAACAAATATTGTATGACTAGAACACCAACTCAGACGGCAATAAATAGGTGAAGCGGACGATCTTGTGAGAATGACTTGACAAATCTGTAGATGGTCGTAGGCGACAAAGCATTATTTTCGTCAAACATTTTCCTCCCCTCTGGATTACACAAAAAGAGGATTCTCACAGCTTGAATGACTTCTTCACAGATCTTTGGCCGTCCAATTTTTACTTTCCGTTCTCCTTCTCCTGACCCCTCACATGAAACAAAGACAATCATATGCGACAGTATAGTCCCAATTGTTACCCTATGCACTCTGATACCACATGCACAGAAATGGTCCCTTTTAAAGCATGTGAT
>OMKP01001206.1:0-11894 GCA_900302375.1 Bathygadus melanobranchus
CTGTTTCAGCTGGAATTCAAATACAGATTTAGCAAATGTGTTTTGGGCTCATAGTTCTAGAAAGGAGTGGGTATGTATCCCCATGGTTACAACCCACGCCAACTTTGCGGTACTTTTGTTTAAGCTAGTACCGTTGTAGTGCATGACTGATGTTGTATATGAAACGTACCACCGTGGAGTTATACTACAAGTGTCTGAGAAGCTTAACCCTCTGTTGGACGCAGCCAACAACATAAAGCGCTCCCCAGACACACCTCACCGTCGGTATCCCTTTAACCTCGTTCACACTTCAAGCTAAAGTGTTTGCCCATATGTGACCCACACAGCCCAAAACTCTGGACCGGGTATCGGTGAGTATGCAAGTCTCCACCGATCTGATTCCAATCTTTTCTTTGTCATCCAACTTTTCTAATATAGTGAAATCACAGCTGCTATTCAGCTGAGAGAGAGTACTGTTAATTGTCACTTCAGTACTGAGGCTTGGATGTACTGACCTTGGGTCTAGCTGGGGAAGGCCGGGGCCTCTTCTTGACCTCAATCCAGGACTCTGAGTCCAGGTCTGGCAGGCTGGCAGAGAGGCCCTTGGGCATGGTCTTCAGGTTGGAGACGTCCGGCTCCGTCTTGAGTTGCTTTCTGGCGCCTCCGGAAGGCCTGGAAGAGGCTGAGGAGGAAAAACAGGCAACCTCAAGCAAACGCAAGCTCAATAAGGATATATTTCTTTTCATTTTTTCTTCTTTTATTTTCTTCTATGCAGAGAAAGTAGATATTCATGATCCACGGTCGTACTTCCCTGAAATGTGCGCGGTTGAGGTGTACGTGAGGTGTACACTGTGTGCAGTTTCATAATCGTGCATAGACACTGGATCCTTCATTCACCGTGGTTTTATGCAGTCAAACACAACTTTGATTAAAGTTTGTTCGCGATGGTTTTTGGCCTACATATATACAGATTATACAGATTGGGTAGATCAATATGCTGGGATGAGTTCTCATTGGATCTCTTCCCAAATTGTCTCTCTCTTTCCCAAATTGTCCCTCTCTACCAGTTTCGTCTAATTTTTATTTGTTGATGAAAGTGTCAATAGATTTCGTCATAGTTTTTGTCCCCATAACCGAGTAGCGTCTCTTCCTTGTCTGCACACAACAGGAAGGAGCTGAAAATGAAAAGCAAGAACAACTGTGTGAACAGTAGTTGTGAAGTAGTTTAGAAAAGGTCAAGTATTCGCCAGAAGGCATTGATACTGGTCGGTTGGTCGGTTGCAACTACAATGCAAATATTTTCTCTAGGTGCATTGTTTAAATTGTTTACTAGTGAGAAGTAGTAACACAGCTGAGCCACTAGAGGACGCCATATATCCTTTCGATATTCAATATTTAATTGTTTATTTGACAGTGCTTTCTTATAGCAGGGCTCCATTGAAAAGGCCTCATCGCATCAGCCATCAGCCGTCTGTGTGTGACAATGTCAGATAATCAACGTACAAATAATGAGGTCATAAATTATGAGCTGGTATGTAAAATAATCAAGTTCCTCGTTCGGCACAAGATACAACACGATACAAGAAACTTGTTTCCACACAACCAGGGACTGTGGTAACTGCTTTCAGTACAGCGTGGTTCAGCTCTGGGTGCCCCACAACCCACATAAACATTGAACATTCAACTGGACAACACACCCATATATATACACACACAATTGAAAACAAAGTGTTTGCACTTAAGAGTTCTGACGGAAGTGGGGGGGAAAGCTGTTGATCTGTTAGTGTGGTATGAGGCTGTGTGATCAGTTACCTGCAGGTTGCTCCGTGGGCTGGCGGGGAACAAACTCGGGGCAGTTGATGAGCTGGGAGAAGTCCGTCTGGGCGGCATCGGACATGGCCAGGCCTGGCAGCGGCCACTTCTCCGGGTCCTCCTTGCGGCGGATCTTCAAGTCGATGATCTCCACCTCCTTGCTGTCCTTCAAGGCCTGTGTGTGTGGGAGGGGGAGACATTGTTTCTGGGTGCCTTCCTCAAGTTCAGCCAACAGCAGAGCAGTAGTACGTGGAGGTTTCCATATTTCACTGACCACAATGCAGTTATTTACCGCTATATTGAGGGGAATATAAATATGACTTGCCACATTTAAAACAGAAAAGGAAACAGAAAAAAGGAAGTCAGAGATCAGCCATATGATGGCCAGTTGGTCTAAATTTGGTCCATTATTTCCCATTCAAATGTAAAGCCAACCCTACCTAATACCCTGCAAAAGCAAGTAAACATGAACAAATAATTGCATGTTATTTTGGACAACAATGGAAGAACAAAGTCTGTTTGCCGATTTCAGTACAGATATTGTTAAGAAAGAATCTTTGTCACTGTTTTACTGGGGATGTTTAACTACACATCAAAAAGGAAATTAAAGCATCCTTTGGAGAATGCAACCTATTTTGGGAAAGGAAAAGTTTACTTAATCCCTCGGCCAACCACAGCCTTTTGAAAAGCAGCGTCTCGCAGCCATCAGAGGAAGCTGATCTAGAGGGGCTTCTGCATCCTCCCCACAGCTAAGCTGTGGCCTGCGTGGCTTCAGCATGTCTACCAGCGCCCCCTGCTTACCTCCAGGATGAGGCTGAGGTCAGTGGTGAGGGCCTGCACGCGGTGGAAGCTGGCGATGAGTCCGATGGGCAGGAAACCTTCCTGGTCCATCTTCCGTCGCAGGAAGAAGTCACGCTCCAGGTTGTCCAGGCTGAAGTAGTACTCGCTGGAGTACAAGGAGGAGAGAATAAATGTTAAGGATTCTATTGAAAGACCAAAATTGACTGTTTCCTGCAGTAACACACAAACTGGAGATACATATAGCATATTTTCAAACTGGAGATACATTTAGCAGTTTCAAACTCGATACATTTCCGTTTCAAACTGGCCCTATTTGTTATTGGTTGGTTGACATGTTTCAAGCTTTTCCTCACGTTCTTTGTGCAAATGTCAAAACTAATATTTTATATTAGAGAGCTAGCTTTGAGGAACATAAAAGGGAAAAATTGATAGACACCATCTGGCAGCTACTTGTCTTGATGAGTTTTTAAGTAAATATAGTATTTTGATGTCATTAATTGGAACTCATTTGATACCATGATCTCTGCAACACCATCATCTCAAAGCATTCCAGTATAGGAGAAAAAGACTAAAGCTAACCGGGTCAGAATATAGGGTGGCAACACTGTTTTTAAAGTAACTCCAGACCTTGCATGGGCCCCTGACTAACAACAGAGTTATTTGGCATGACTTCCAAAATGCAGAGATGGGACTGGAAAACATATGCATGGCTCTATATTTATGCACCACTGAACTACAGATACAAGGCAGACATTGTCCTCATCAGCCGCTTACAAGCACAAGCTTACATTTCTAAGAACCAAAAAGTGGAACTGAAAACAGTGAGGCCTCCAAATGCTCCTCATGAAACATAACTTTTATGAGGATTCTAGTTAACTTGTTTCGGGACAAACACATGGGGATTCTACTTAGTTTGTCAAGTCACAACAAGTCACAACACAGACTTTAGATTAACACCTAAAGTCTGACAGCAAACGATCTCAAAACTGGGATTTCGTTCAGGGCGCTTCGTTCTTTTGAGAAATCATGTTGCTGGGGGTGGGACAATTGCATCATCTTCCCATTGTCGGTATCCCTCCTTGGCCAACAGCGAATGAAAATTCGGCCTGCACTGGTAAACTAAACCTTTCCCGTAGGTGGTGGGAAGACAAGCTAAAACGTCCTGTCCCACACCAAAGTGTCTGTAAAGCTTTAAAAATCAAACCTGTGTAGTAGACTGGCCACTATAGAAATACATACATTAAAAAAAGTCTTCTGAAACCTCCATCTTGAAGTCACGATTGAGTTTATCTTCGGAAGAATGTATCCGTAACAAAACAGGCAACACTGCATAACTCTGCCCCTCACACTTTCTGGTTTCCAGCCCAGGCGCTGTGCAGTGTCCAGAAGTTTGGCTATAGTATTGTCTTCTGGATCCAAGATTAGTTTGACAAACACATGGGAATTGTATTTAGTTTGTTTCCAGAAAAACACAAGGAGATTCTATTTAGCTTGTTTCTAGTGGTTCTTAACCTTTTTACGAGTGACACTTTTGAGGGTTAAAAAAAGGTATACTAAACATTACTACGCAAACAATTGATCATGATTCTAGTTGGTTTGTGCGCACAGCACAACTAGATCACAGATTACACAGCCAGCGTGACAGCTCTACTTGGCTTATTTCTTGACAAACAATTCTAGTTGGCTTTGTTGCCATGCAAACAGCGTTCATGAAGATACGGAACTCACATCTGTCGCTTGATGTAGTCCTTGAGCAGGTCGTGGTCAACGGTGTACAGGTCGTTGCTGCTCATGTTGTCGTAGTAGTAGGTCACCGTGCTGTTGAACTTCTGGCCATAGGCGCCGTCCTTCACGTCGTAGGCCTTGTAGCCGTAGTGGTGGTCATAGTGACCTTGGTGGAGGGATGGAGACGGACAGACAAGTGTGTTAAGCAGGTGTGCGGCTGTGGACCCAAAGTGTAGAAGTAGAAGATTTCGCAACAGATGAAACGCAGAAGGCAGAGTTTTATATGGCTTTCATGCTTCCAAAATTCAAAACTAAACTTTTGATTTTGAGGAAATGCAAAAGGCAAAATATCTAAAAACAAGTACAAAAAAAATGTCCCAAAGAAACTATTCCAGAAACAGTAAAAGGTAGAAATGGTGGTCAAAGTTGAGTTTTAGCCCAGCTTTAAATGTAAGCCATTCCCATGTGATCCATTCACAATAGCCAAAAACAAACACAGAGTGTGTGAGTGAGTGTGCATGTGCGCGTGTGCTTAAACTGAAACAGATGAGCTGGAGTTTATTTTCTCTTTTTCGTGCTCTCCTTTTGGATTTTCTCTTTCTTTCAAGGCTGTTTTTTGCGAGATCAAGATGGATTCTCCAACTAGTCAGTTACCCATCAGGAGCAAAAAAAAAACAGGAAGTAACTTGGGTGATAGCAGTGACGGTTTTAACTGTAAACAACAGTTTCTCATCGCAAACCCAATGAGTGAGCGAGGCGTTGCAGTTTAACGCAGAGAGCAGGGCCGTTTTATGTTCTCTCCGTTAGTGTTTAGTCAGAGAAGAGACACGACAACTCTCTCAACTCTCACAGCATGTTGGTGTCGTCAGTATGCTAACGCTGTCATTACCACACTAGTCACATGGTTTCCTGGGTCTTTTTATTTTCCATTTCCTTATCACCGCGACATCGTCGTTAGGCCGGCGTCGCCCGTTTAAGGGCAGCGATGTCAGCCGGCTAAATGATTCAGCATATTTTGTTGAGCCATTTCGATGTTTTCCTGTGTGACTCGACTTCCACTGCTTCTACCAACATGCGCTGTTTATCAACAGCTATATTTACACTTTAAATCCGGATTATCTGCTTCTGGTTTTTTTCTCTCCGTTTTCTCTCCTACTTGTAACAACTGAAATTGGTCGCTGACATTTCACCTTCATGAGGATGAAATTATGTTTTGCACCAAGAACAGTTCTTGTGGAAGCAAGCTGTTACCAAATTGAAGGAACTGATCATTCCCAGAAAGCAACAGAGGCGTACCACACAATGAACCAACATTCAGTTCCCTCTGTGTGTGTGCGTGTGTGTGTGTGTGTGTGTGTCTACATGCGCCACATAAGAAACATACCTCTTCCGCCTCTGCCCCGTCCTCGGCCTCTTCCTCTGCCACGGCCGCGACCTCTGAACCCGCCACGGAAGGGCGTGCCCTCGCTCTTCACGCTCGAAACCTCGTCATGATCGTCCCGCCACTCCCGCTCGTACTTCTGACTGTGCCAGTCTGAGAGAAAGAGAGAGAGAGAGAGAGAGATTAAAGTTACAAACGTCTCAAACCCTCCCCAAACGCCAGCAGCCATGATTGCATAAGTGTGTGTGTGGTTTCAGCTGAGATCAGAAGTGTTTTATGGTCTCTCCATTGCAGTTCAGTCAGAGAAGAGACATGAAAAACTCATCACATCCACAGCGTGAGCGCACACAAACATCCACAGTGTGTGCGCACAAACACACACACTAGTGTAAAAGCGGGTAAAATGTTTAAACAATGTCAAACAGTTTGCGCTTAACCAGCCCAACCCCATATATAAAGGTGTAATACATGATCCCTAACATGTTGCAACTTGATCCAGCTCTATGTATGACATTCATTTTAAACCATGCTTTAAACCATTCAGCTACTGCAACACTGTTTCCAGGTGAAATACTGTGCCTTAGGTTTTAAATTGTATAAAATTGATACAAACAAGCAAGACATCGAAAATAATTTTCGATATGTATAAAGATCAAAATGTGATAATTTATTAAACGTTTGTTTAGAGTTTAAAGGTTAAAAATGTAGTTGTGAAGCCTGAAGTAGTTTAAGCCTAACGACTGTCTGCCCATTGACTTCCATTATAAATATAAGTTAGTTATAAGTTAACTTCCATTATAAATGTTATATAAACGAAAGTGCGTGATTCCAGGATGAACAGCTTAAACATTGAATGGAGTCTCTAGCTAATTTTAATTTATGTGTACTTTATATATTACTTTACGGGTAGCATGCTAATTTCTCCTTGGGGACCAATAAAGATTGATATAATATAATTTATTGATTATATTTAGTTTAATTTTAATCTGCAAAGTAACTAAAAAGTAAAGCTGTCAGATAAATGTAGTGGGAGTAAAAAGTACAATAAGTTCCTCAGATGTAGTGGAGTAGAAGTTACTCAAGTAAAGTAAAAGTACCTCAGATTTATACTTAAGTACAGTACTTGAGTAAATGTATTTAGCTTCTTTCCACCACTCCTTACAGCACTCACAACACTCAATTCTAATTGAAACGACAATCTTGTCAGAGTGCTCTAAGCACTTGCGTATTTTCATAATAAAAAAATATTAAAACATTTAAAACCAACAATGTGAACACAAATATGCTTGCTTTAGCCTGCGTATTAGGAACAGTGAAATTCATTGAAACCATGTTCAGTCTTGAAACCATGTTCAGTCTTGAAACCATGAAATTCTTTCCAAGTGAAATGCACCGTGTACAACATGTTTGATCGTCATCATCCCTGATCGTGTCATTTGACAGCATGGCTTCCCCGAGCGATGAGCTCCATACTGACCTCGGAGGTCGTTCCTGGCGTTGGGAGGCATGCGGGGGTTCTCACTCTGCCGGCTGTTGTTCCTGGAGGCCGAGCGCTCGCGGGGGCCCTCCGACTTCACCTCGATCATCAGAGGGACCCACTTGTGTTTTGGGCCTGATGAGACCAGCACAAGCATGGAAAACACATCGATCAGAGCTTAGCGCTGGGTGATTTGGCCAAAATGTTCTGTCCCAATATAGGTCATTTCATATCTTGATAAGGATATATAATCATGATATAGCATGTTTCCTGGTAATTTAATGAATAAATATCGATACAAATAAATCACTTTACTGTAATGCAGTCTTTAAAACCAGGAAAAGTCAACACATATGCCATATCACGATATCCAAAAACTAAGACGATATCTAGTCTCACATCACAATATTGATATAATAATGATACTGCCCAGCCCTATCAGAGCTACTTTTGTGTACTTTGGGGCAGTTTGCAACGTTGTACAAATGAACTCAACGAGCCACCAAACTGCGGTGGTCACTTTGGGGCTTGCTAAACCCATTTCCATTTCGTAATGTAAAAGGAGAGTGGCGTGTGTCAGTTAAATGCCGAGATCAGAGGTGTTTTATGCTCTCTCCATCGGTGCTTAGTCAGAGAAGAGACATGACAAACTCATCACTTTCACTGCATGTCTCTGCCCTTACGGTTACAATGTGTATCTATGCTCTATGCTAAGGCACCATGACAGCTGTTAAGGGATTGTGGAAGATGTAGCAGTTGTGCTCCTAAAGGCTCATTTGCTTCAGATGTCATTGATGTAAAATTGCATCAACTACATGGCCCGCCTACTGCAGTTCACATGCTGGCCAGCAGGGTGAGCCAGCACACCGCTGGCCGGGAGGGTCTTTCTGTGTGGGAGTGTGCATAGACCATGAGGAAGCCAAGCAAGAGAAGAATTAAAATGACGTGGCCATGTGCTTATCTGCTGACACTGTAGTTTGGGAGACAGAGAGAAAGGGAGAGATACACAGCGAGAGATGGACGATGAGAGAAAGCCAGACTGTAGAAGAGACTGGAGAAGTCCAAGAGTAAAACCATGGAAAACAGGAAAGAGTAAGTCTCTAGAGAAAGTGATCCTGTTCTGAAGGTCAGAAAACACCCACTAACTAGTTTGGCTGTTGTAATTTGAGTCTTTCACTGCTGCTAACGGCAACTCCCAGCCCAACTCTTACTAAAGGCCTCCCACTTGCTTTGGGCTTCGTTTGAAAAAAAACAACAAAAAAAAACACCTAAAAAAAGTCAGCCTTGTGGACGCCTCTGGTGCACTCAACATTTCACACATGTACTGCTGTGTCTCGCTCTCGGGCCTTACCCAGAGGCGTTGCCAAGAGCCAAACAATACAGACGGCAAGAAAACACCAAGTAGGGATTATTTGTTTTTCCTAAGAAATTAAGAGTGATGAGGAAAAAACAGGACTTAACCCAGCTGGTTTGTGGATGTTAACAGTTGATTTGTTGGGTGTGTTTCTACCTGGGCAAAAAAAATTGATTATATGACGTCTTATTGCTTGATTAAAATGTTTTTTTTTTTTTACCATTTTCTATTGACATAGGGATATTGGGTGAGGTTGTAGCTCTAGAGACATTCCCACAACACATTTCATGTGAAACTCAAGTTCCCAAAGCTACCAAGCAAGTACTGATTGGGACAGCCATTGGCTGTATCCATTCATTAGTCAAATGAGAGCCGTAGGCCAAGTACCACATATTCATGAGTTTTACCAAGAATATACTGGAATAATAATATACCTTGGAAGAAGAGGCAAAGGCATAAATACGAGAACTTGCAACTGTGGTGTCTATCAAAAATATATGTACATGTAGAACTTTAATCTGCCAATGGCTTACATTCGCTGGATTAGTGACCGTGTACGTACATGTGCGAGAGACAACTCCACTTGAAACACAAAAAAGCATCTTGTTTTTACAACGTCCTTAAAACGTACCTTTTTTCTTCTGCCCATTCTTTTGGGAGTCATCCTCGCCGTTCTTCTCCTCCCCAGAGTCGTCTGACTTGGCCTTCAGGTTCTCCTTGCTCTCCTCGTTGTTCTCCTTTTTCTCCCTGGGCTCCTTCTTCACCGCCGTCCTCTTGGGGAGCTGGAGGAAGAGTGCGGGGGTTCAACACAGAGGGAGGGGCCCAGGTTTAGACAGACAGACCGGAGCTACACAGCAAGGCAGGAGGGTGGACCTCGGCGGTGGCTAGTGTGACGAAGCTAAATGTTTACTGAAACAAAACCGGGGCTCTCAGCATTGTAGCACGATGCCAACTATCTCCGTCAGCATCCATTGTCGTTGCACTTCCAGTCAAACGATGGTGGATGGCAGGATAATGCCAAGTGCTAAGCACACATGCCGTTCTAAATCAGACATCTCCAGGATACTGGTACTCATCAGAATGCATCATGAATATCAAGGCGGGCCACGTGGCTATCGCTAAAGCTTAGTTAAGTTGAAGCCAGTGTAAAATAGAAATTAAACTCCTTTAACTGGTATTTTACTAAGCCCTCCCTTCATTTGGTTCCATCCATACTAATCGATTTTAAAGAACAGTATTACGTTTGTCGACACCTTATGCATCCAGTGTTACGCCCTGCGGCCGAACCCCCACACACAGAGCGGCACTAGACACTTTTAAGCACTATCTGTGTCCTCATCGTCAAACAGCGGTGCCTGTAATCTGCGTTTAGTCAAAAACTGATGCAAAATGATGATTCCCACTAATAGTAAATCATATCAATCGCAATATCTGTCAAAATAAACAATATGATTTTTTAACCATATTGTTCAGCCCTATCAAAAACAGTCATGTTGTCTAAACGCAGATTAGCAGGGTTACAGATGGACACACATACACAGGCAAGCATTTAACACACTGGGATTATCCATAGAAAGCTGATGTCAGTGTAATCAAATTAAACTACCCACTACCTAGGCTGGGTTTCCTTTCGTCAAGGGTCACACATGACCACACACAAACAACACCAGCATGGCTTCGAGTAGCCCACAACATAGCAGCCCACCTTCAGATCCAGTTCAACGGATGCATGCTGGTTTGCTTTGGTGCCACCAAAACAATTTCTAGTTTATTTTAGTCTCTAAAAAGGCAACCAGGTACGGACGGTATTATGGACCAGTTTAGACAAATCCTTGCAGCGTAGTCATGTTCATCAAAATAATCGACACAACCAACTTCTTTTATGCAGATAAACTGAACAATTTCAGTTCAATATAAGTCATTCAGATGATGAAATTAAAAAAAAAAAATTCAAGTTAACCCAATAATATTTCAGTGCTCATTTAAAGGTCTCGATGAGCACACCAAGGTTCCACCATTTAAACGATTAAAGGTACACACCCACTGTTCCATGATCTGCCTTGGGCCCCTAACAAAACATACCATTGTTTTCAGTTTGAATGAGGGAACTAACAAGAGCCTATCAATAGTTTCGCCATTTCTGTGGCTAACAAGGTCAAGCGATCATTTCTATAGTTTAGTTGATGCTATATCTGATCTGTTTGTTTCCATTGCGTATACCTGCTGTTCTGTATCCACGCAATCAAATAAAATCTGTCAGCGCTGTGTAATATAGAGCATTTCTCACGCCCATGTGTTGTGTCAATAGGGTGGTTGACATTTTCGGAGAGTAGGTTTTGGGATGGTTTGAAAATGTATGAAAACCCTAGAGAGCTCAGGGGTGATTGGGGAAAGTAGTGATGTCACAATACCCAGATACTTTGAGACTAAGTCACTTCCTGTAGTGTTGGCCCTAGCCAACCAGAGTGCCGAAAAGGCTCTGGTGCATTTCATTGTAAAGTTACATTTGGCTTGTTTTGAATGAATAATTGTGTAAAATGTGATGTATTTGATCAGGTATTCAGAATGACTACATTTCACTGGTGGTGACCAACTTGAGGTATGGTGACATTCCTACTTCTCAGTATGGAACCTAGGAAGGTGAGCAGGGGAGTGTGTATGGAGCTTATGTGTATTGCCCCATGCCTTTCATTCATACAACATCAGAAACCCTCATATAATAAAGAGAATAGAGGTTATACATTATATGATATACATATCAGAATATATAAAAATACAATTTGGAGGGAAAAATAACCTGGAGAGTAACCCTTATGAGTAAAGATCCAAGCTGTGGAAACAACAAGTCACATAGGAAAGACTGGATGTTTAATATTAACGTAAAATATATTAAAAAGACAGTGGTTGACACAATACAAACACGGGTCCACACCACTCCCAAAACCCCTGCAGTACGCAGAACGTTATCATCATTAGTAAATAGCCCGGCAATGACCCAGACCACCACAACCACCGATCCCATTAAAACCCTGGTTCAGTAACAGTAACCCTTCACGCTCGCTGTCACAGAAGCACTGCCTCTGAATGGAATGACTGAGGATGAACGTGCTATAACTGGGTGGAGGTCAATTTGCATTTCTCCATCGTCTTCAAAAATAGCCTTAACAGTCAGAAGGCGTTGCTTGTGAGCTTGCAGAAAACATAAGAGCAGTCCGCCGGTGGGTAGATATACATGCGTGTGTGTGGACCCCCGGGGAGCGGGCAGGGTGAACTTACGGGGAGTCTCTGAGAGTCTCGGACCTGCTTGACGATGGGTGGGCAGGACACCGTCCGTGTCACTACCTCCACCTGAGCAGAGGGAGGGA
>OMKP01001211.1:1046-13276 GCA_900302375.1 Bathygadus melanobranchus
AAGATTTACACGCCCGCTGCTAATGGAAATGTCTTGGGTCCACTCGCATTTACACACACACACACACACACACACACACACACACACACACACACACACACACACACACACACACACACACGCGCGCGCGCGTGCATGTGTGTGAACTCGGTTAGATAAACACTGCGCGTCTCTGTGTGTATTATCTTCTGTGTGTGTGCGTGTGTGTGTATTGTAAAACTGAGAAGAGCATCTTGGCACTCGTTGCACACACTAGTGGGGTAGTGGTATGATAGTACGGTAGGGTAGGGTGGTGGTGGGGATAGAGGTAGGGTAGGGTGGTGGGGATAGAGGTAGGGTAGGGTAGGGTGGTGGGGATAGAGGTAGGGTAGGGTAGGGTGGTGGTGGGGATAGAGGTAGGGTAGGGTAGGGTGGTGGGGATAGAGGTAGGGTAGGGTGGTGGGGATAGAGGTAGGGTAGGGTAGGGTGGTGGTGGGGATAGAGGTAGGGTAGGGTAGGGTGGTGGGGATAGAGGTACGGTAGGGTAGGGTGGTTTCTATGGATACAAACTTGCTTCAGTCAGGGGGGATGAGGGAGGATATGTGGTACAGCAGGGTGTGTGATAGTGGGTGTGTGACAACAGTCTGTGGTGCTTCAGCCAGGAGGACGGTCTCTGATCTACCTAATCTCCAGCAGCTGGATTACAGGTTGGGCTCTAATCCCAACATGCGGGCGGCCCCTGGGAACCCCCCGCAGCTCGCCGGGATCTAATCCACAGGCTGTCAGGTGCTTCAGATGAAAGCCCATTTTTTCCACTCGCGGTTCTCGGGAGGCAGGTATCGTATGTTGCTTTACTCTGGTGACAGGCAGGGGAGAGAGTTTTCACAACGGGGATTAAGACGTTGTGTTGTGCCGAGTTGATCTGCAGTCAGGAACGCCAGACGTCTGTGTCTTTTAAAAAGATGTGGTGTTTGTGTCATTTCTACATCCGACCGCCGCGGGGGAAATACACATTGTTGTCATTGAATCACGTTGTTGGTGAATATAATGTGCACATGCGTTGTCAGGTGATACACATCCACCGTCAGATACGGAGGTCTTTGACTCCCAGCGAGGTTCTTTGTTCAAAACCCAATGTTCCCAGTCTACCTCCGACATCCTTGAGCAAGACACTTAACCCCCCACCTGCTCCTGTAAGATGCTTTGGATCTTTGGATGGTGTCTACTAAACACGCCCCTCTCTCTCTCTCTCTCTCTCTCTCTCTCTCTCTCTCTCTCTCTCTCTTTCATTCTCTCTGTTGTTGTAGTCGCAGTCCGGTGAGATCCAGAAAGGCACAGAGGTAATTACTGCACAATTAAAACTGAATTTCCAGTCAATGATCAGAGAGCACATTCATAATTAATCGGAGGACAAGAAAGCGCTCGGAAAATAAATGGTCTTTGTGAAGTTTGAATGACGTGTCACGCTCCTGTAACCCCCTGAAATCCAGACATTGGCTGATTCCCCAGCAGGCCCCATCGGAGACGACTTAGACTCCGATGATCCAGGCTGTGAGATACTACCCCGGGTTGCACGTGGTTTACCAACACCCGAATAAGTAGGGCTGCTGTCTCGCTTTAATCCGCCTGCCACTACTTCTGAAACGGTGGCGATTTTCATGTGCGTCGGACAAACCCGCTAAACGCCTAACGGCCTAATGGTCGTCGCGTCATCAAAGCATCTACTGTGTTCTGTTTGGTTTCTATTCTGTGGGAACACGTCGTTCATTGTGTAGGACATCAGCCACTCACATTGCTTTCTGCATTCGATAAAAGATTAAATTGCAAGGCAGGTTCAAAGAGGTGATTCAAACTCATGTGTTGAGCAGCTGGATTTCTGTGTGACAGTCGAATTAATCCATATTACAGGGACACGCTTAGCTGATGTTTTAAACAGAAAAGCTAAATCTCAGAATCCATTTAAGCACCGGGGTTCGAGTAAGCCGGGCTCGAGCATTTTGACGGCCAGAAATTGGATTACATTTGTTTGCGCTGATGCTCTGCGCCAACACTTGACCGCAACAGTCATCTACGCAGCATTAAATAAACTAAGTTCCTTCATTCCCGGTCGGGTCTAAAACGTGACCTCCGCCAAAAAAAAAACGTTACATTAAATGCGCTTGACGTTGAGCCTTCCATCTCGCGGAGACGCCACATCACCGCCACGCTACGAGACCAGACCGGGAGACCAAAAGCCGCTAATGGAAAAAACACAAGTGTCCTCTTACATTATCACTCTCGTCACATTCAAGTGGCCGCGCGGCCATCCATCACACACCGTGCGCTTCAAAACAACCGTGGGCTACGTTTTCAATCTCTCCAACCGCACGTACAAGTTTGCCGAACGACCCCCCTCCACCCCCCAGAAACTTCCCCAGAATGTTTTAGAGCTACTGTCGCCCGTTCGCTCTCCCCTGGCCGAGCTGTCCACCTCGACCCGACCGTCAACCACAAAGTCATCCAGTGAACTCGGTGAATGAGAGAAGACCTTATTTTAACAGTATTGATCGACGGGGTGGGGGGGGGGTTAAGCCACCAAATGTAAACGGTTGTGTGCAGATGGATGTGTTGTCACATGTCTCTGTTGGAGTTCGCCGATCACTGTCATCCGCCTCTATGGGGATCGCGGCTCTCTCCTCCGTGTGGGATTGTTAGGAGAGAGAGAGAGAGAGAGAGAGAGAGAGAGAGAGAGAAAAAGAGAACCATCCATCATCCATTCAGGGTACATTCAGCAGGTAATTGTCTGGTGTTTCACCATGTCTGCACCGAAGACGCGCTCCATTCATCTCCAGGGAATACCCTTAATCTCGATTAGGACACACATACCGAGAACTTCTTCACATGCTCTAAGGGGAGACATGTGTGATTGTGAAGTGAAGATTGTTTTGCACATATTAAGACCTTGCCGGCAAGGGCATGAAGAAGGACATAAATCCTAACCTGAGCACAGGGAAAGATGGCCGATCGGTGTGATGTTGTGTTGTGGTTTTTAAAGGTTAACGGTTCCATAAGTGACACTGGAACACCTAACACATAACAAACAACATTCTATTTGTTTTTCCTACAGGCTACCAGTGGCCAATCCTTCAACTCCGACGGCAGCAACCTAAGGGACAACGCAAAGTCCAAAGTCAGGACGTACTGGACCCAGAGCAGCAAGGCCATCTCCATCAGTCGCCTGCTGTCCGAGAGCCTCTTCGCCAGGAAGAACTTCACTTCCCTGGACCTGAGCTACGACACGGCCGACCCCTCCTACCTCCACCAGGAACACTGGAACTGGCTCTACAACGCCTCCTCTGACCCTGGCGATCCGCGGCCCAGGACCAAACGGAGGCCCATGGTGAAGACCGGCAAGTTCAAGAAGATGTTCGGCTGGGGAGACTTCCACTCCAACATCAAGACGGTGAAGCTCAACCTGCTGATCACAGGCAAGATCGTGGACCACGGCAACGGCACCTTCAGTGTGTACTTCCGCCACAATGCCACGGGCCAGGGCAACGTCTCTGTGGGGCTGGTCCCGCCCACCAAGGCGGTGGAGTTCCGCGGGCAACCACAGCACCGCCAACTCCATCAGCAGCAGCAGCAGACCGCACTGGAGGCCAAGGACACCAAGCTGTTCAACTGTCGGGTGGAGTACGAGAAGGTGGAGAGGGGCACGAGGAACACCCTCTGCGCCCATGACCCCTCACAGAGCTGCCCCCAGGACCAGACGCAGAGCCACGTCTCCTGGCTGTGCTCCAAGCCCTTCAAGGTCATCTGCATCTTCATCACCTTCTACAGCACCGACTACAAGCTGGTGCAGAAGGTGTGTCCCGACTACAACTACCACAGCGACACCCCCTACCTTCCCACCGGGTGACCTTCTCCTGTCGGGACCACAGTGTGTGTGTGTGTGTGTGGGCGCTGGGGGAGAGCCAGCAGTCGGTATCATGTGGATGTTAGCTACACACTACCGAAGGATGAAACAAGGGACTTAAAAAACATTTTAAAGTGTTGACTGTTTTGAGCTGAATACCTCTGCCGCGGGACTGTTGGCTTCTCCAAGAAGGCCCTCTTAAAGGTCACCTGGGGACGCTTCTATTAACTGTACCTTCATCGTGTACATAGCATTGATGTAGATAACGAGAATATCCGCAGCAAAACAACTGAAACCCCCCGCAAAACCATTTCTCGTCTAACTCAGTTGTTCCTGTATTTCCCTGATAATCCAGCTTGCCGTCCGTTTCTATCTATCAGCAGTAATCACCCCACAACCAGAACATGTCAAAGCTAATGAAATGAGCCATTCTGCTTGTATTAGATAGGGGAATGGAGAACTGAAAACACAAAAGCATATCGTTGTGTGCGTTTATCTGCTGTTATGTGATTAATAAGTGAGTATACCGGGCGGACGTTGGCGGTCGCGTAGACATTTTCCGTGCATGAATCAAATGTAGTGAACAACCAATAAAGCCCATCTACACATTCGTTTGGAGGAATCGTCAAGACTGTGATCTACACAGAATGTGTGCTTTCTAAAGGGTGTCGGGGGTCCAGTGTTTCCCCTGCGTATATCCAGCAGTTACAATTAGATATGATGTTTGCCGGCACAAATTCTATTTGTTTTATTTAAAAACATATATATCATAGCACCTCCCTCGATTGTTACATTGTCATTATTGTCATTGGAGAAATACTGTGTAAAAATACTGACAGTAAAATAGTGCTCTGCTATAGAAGAATAAACAATGCATGATGATACTGTAGGTGGCAGTAACCCATAAGTGGCTTTAGACTAACTGTAGGAAGCATAAAGAGAGAAAGTAACCCAACAAGTGACTCAATAATAGCAAGTAGCCTAAATATTTGATTGTGTAGCAGAGAAGCATTATGAAACCCAGGCGACGGTGGGCCCGGCTACAAATTGCGGGCTGAAAAAGTGCCAACATTAAAGTGAAGCGTTGTTATGTGACATTGTTCTAGAATGAGACGGTGCATTTCTGTCGGAATGCACCGTGACCAATCGGGGCCAGTCGACATAGCGCACCTCACGCACACCTCAGCGCCGCCGCTGGAAAAATCATGGGGGAAACCCTGAAGTCTACGGGAGACTAACACTCAAGACAGGCTCACGGGGTGCACTAGTTCACTGATGCTCTGCGCACACATAAAAACAAACAAACAGTTTTGTGGTTTTAGCGCTTTAGCCTCGGGCTCTGGCAGAGGGACTTACGATGCATGGCAATGTGTTTAGTTTTACATTATGGACAGAAAACACCAGGGGGCGGTGTCCTGTACACAGCACGCCAAAGGTCAGAGAAACATCGCCCGGGAAAAAAGGTTTGCTGTGTTATTTGCTGTTTTATTTACTGTGTCATAAGCTATAACGGTAAACGACTGCTACAAAACATTTTCTGTGTGTGTGTGTGTGTGTGTGTGGGGGGAGGGGGACCATTATTATTTGCTTGCTAGAGGAATGCCTATCAAATATCAAATATTTATCAAGAACAATGGATGAAGTGGTTGAACGATGGTGGAATGGTTCAAAATGAGAAAAAGGTCAATAAAACTATGTACAAATACGATTGTCCAAATTGTATGTACTGAAAAGGACACCGACACGTCACAATGAACCACACATTGAATATAGAAACAGATGTGGCCCCTCACTGTGCATGCGCCAACAGGCCCTCCGGTCTGTTCTCGCTTCTCACCGATGAGCCCCGACCTCTGAACCCCCATCTTCCCCAGCCTCTTCATTTATGTGTTAGTTTATGAGTTTATTAGTTCATTTGTCAGGGACAATGCCGAGAGAACATTATGACAGGTTTAAAAGCATCACACAGATGTTCTGCATGTAGGGTGTCGACTTGTGAATTCAGATATTTATCATTCAGATTCCATGAAATTATACTTTATTTTTGACCCCAACAGGGTTAAGGAGCAGGTCTTGCTCAAGGATGCTTACAGCTTAGACTACGGGCATGGGTTGGGGGGTGGGGGGAATCGAACCCAGTACCATTCAGCTGGGAGTTAAACACTACACTAACCTGTCCCACATCCAGACCTCCTGGAAGGACTCCTGAACAAATGACGTTCAACTGGTCAAAACATCAATATGTTTACACAAAAATGGAGAAATGATATGCATAAATGAAACATAGCCTATATATAAATCCCACATTAGAGGGGTGAATCCAACAGAGCCCGTGTAACTCCCGTCTTTTCCCTGTAAAACAACCCCACCTCCGGTACACGAGAGCGCCGGTTTCAGGGTGGCGGCGATGACGGCGGTCGGTAATGATGGCAGTTGTGTAAATTGCCTATTAAAGCCTTCATTACATAGATTGGGGAGCGCGGACACAATGTGAAGCGTTTAGCGGGAACGAACGCACTGTGAGGGATAAGTAGCTGTGCTGATTCCAACCAAGGGGAGAACGGAACAAAATGCCAATAGAAAATTGTTAGGAAGTTTAAATGTGCACCTCGGGGCGAAATTGCTGTGGCCTATTTAAAATCACGATACGCTTTAACAGAATGTACGCGGCTGTGTACGCCGCACACTGCCTCTTAATGGCATACTGCGTGGTCCTATACAATATCAGGGGTGTTGCATGTGCACGCGCGTGTGTGTGTGTGTGAGAGAGAGAGATGAGTGAGTGTAAAGATAAATTTATGACACATTGGATCGAGGCCGACAGAAACCTCTAGAATCACCAGACTCGTAAATTGAGAGCATGTTTCTGTCATCAAGTCGCAGGAGTGACTAATGTTTCCAGCGCGTTACGGTACCAACGGGGTTTCTTCTTTCTCACTCTCTTCTCTCACATTTTCCCTCATATCTCTCCGAGGCCTTGAGCTGAATGATGCCCTAGAGACGTTGACGCTTCGCTTTCCTTCTTCTCTGCCTTTTTTCCCCCCACTTGTGTTCCAGTCCTTTTCATTTTCATTGTTTTCATTTTCTGCAACATGGAATTAAACGAGAGGCCTTACAACAGATTTACAACAAACCTAATCTCCCATGGATTCCACAAGTACACTACAGAGTTGCACAAATTAATTTGCTTTTGACTTTTCACTGAGAGATTTGCTCTCCCTTTTGGGGGGGTTATCTGTGTCATATACAATACAACGATGTAGTAATAAAGCATACATTTTAATACCACACAGTGGAACAATAACACAAAAATCTATCCAAAATATGTGTTAGTCATAAAGTGGGTTCGAGGACACATCTCAAACAAACAATCTACAAATCTCAAAAGTAAAAACCCACGAAAATGTAACAGCAGCGATAACATCTCTTAGATTGACAGCAAGATAACAGGTGAGATAGACAGTGTCATAGATCTAGGCAGAACCCAACTGCAGACACGGACAACTAAAGTAAGATGAAACAATGACGTTTTTATTGTAAGCAGGCAAGGGTGTTTGGGCATAGGTACGGGGAGTCATCTAGGAAGTGGCTTGGCAGAGGGAATCCCAAGTGAGAGGGCTGGTCCGTGGCTTGGTTGACTGGCAAGGTGATCTGGCAGGCTGGTAATCCTGAAGACAGGGTAAACAGGTATAAGGCAAACTGGAAGGCAGGCAAACTAACTAGGAACTGGTAAACAGAAATGGACTGGCGTCAGAGCTAGAACGTGGCACATCGACAAACAGTGAGCAGCACAATGATCCGGTGGTGACTGGCGGTTGGCGCAGGGTTTTTGTAGTGCAGAGAAGGGATTGTGACAGGCAGGACACATGGAAAGATGGGTGGATCGGGAGGGTACGGGAACTACTGTAGGGTTGATGACTTTCTCCATGACAAAAGGTCCAATGACTCTCAGAGGCAGCTTCTTAGCATCAGTCTTTAAGGCCAGATCCTTAGTTGAGAGCCATACCTGATCCTCTAGGGTGTAGTTAGGAGCTGGGGTACAACGACAGTTGGATAGTGGCTGGTATCGATCAGAGGCTCTCAGCAGGGCAGAACGGGCTTGATGCCAAGTTTTGTGGCACTGACGAATATGGGCTTGGACTGACGGGACCTGGTGGCACCAATGGCGGAGCAGAAGGCTTTCCAGACAGCAGAGACGAATTGGGGTCCACGATCTGAAACAATGTCACTGGGAAGGCCATGGACCCGGACAACGTCCCTCACCAACAGACCTGCAGTCTACTTGGCAGAGGTCAGTTTGGACAAAGGCAGGAAAGGGGAAGTTTACTGAAGTGGTCAATATCTGTTAAAAAACGGGTTATTCTAACTGTTAAAAAACGTGTCCTGTTATTCTAACTAGTCTTACCATTGAAGACAGGCAGACCAGAGACAAAGTCCAGCCCCAAATGTGACAAGGGACAACGCAGAACAGGCAGAGTAGCAGCAGTAGACCGGCACTGGGCAGAGTGGAAGACTTACAACATCAGACTTGACAACATGGGGAAAAAACAGGCGACCTGGAGGGCCGTTACCTGGGTCGGGATGCTTCTGCTGTGCAGCTTTCACCTCACTCTTGATACTCCAGTTGAGTGATGCCAATGTCATCACTAAATATTCAAAGTGACAGTGAGGGGTGATTTGAAGGTTGTCTTCCATTCATCTCCTTCACGGATCCAGACCCGACGGTAAGCATTGCAGCAATCAAGCTTTGTGAAAACTGTAGCTCCCTGGAGGGAATGAAAGGCAGAGTTCATGAGAGTCATGGGAGAAATCAATGCACAGGCAGAAAGTTTTGTCCTTCTTATCTATAAAGAAGAAACCGGCACCGAGGGGCCAAGAAGATGGATGGATGATTCCTTCCTTGATGTATCACTCCATAGAGGCTGCAGGAGAGAGGTGCGCCGGGCAGCAGGCCAATGGCGCAATCATAAGGGCGATGGGGTGGCAGAGAAAGCGCTTGCTGTTTACTAACTGCTTGAAAGTCATGGTACTCAGATGGGTCTGAGTACCATCAGGTCGGAAATCTCTAGGACTTGAAACATGACTAGAGACAGACTTAGGCAGAGCAGACTGAAGACACATGGCATGGAAAAGGGGGCTTCAAAAACAATCTTGGCAGAGGCCCAATCAATCTGAGGGTTACGTTTAATGAGCCATAGATGACCAAGAACAATGGGGATATAAGGTGAATTTATTACATAGAAACTGAGTTACGGGTACGCATACAGGTGCGGTCTTAGAGGTTACTCTGGCTAGGAGACGCACATCCCTAGCGTTGGCTTCCAATGGCTGATCCAAGTCTTCAGTGCAAAGACCTAACTTCTCAGCAACAACAGCATCCAGAAAACCCATCTACTCCAGGGTCTATTCAAGCTAAAAGTTTAGTGGACTGATCCTTCCTGGAGAGTGTTGCGTGCAGTTTGGTCTAAGGTCGGGGAGCCAATAGGCAGACTCATTAGGATCCTTAATGTGTCTTAATGCGTGGTGAAGGCAGATGAGGACATGGTGACTGGAGAATGCTTCTCCCAAACTGCTGTCGCCCAGACAAGCGCGTTTCCCCAGAGGAGACCAAAAAAGGCGATTTTCGCTCCATGCATGCAATAGGAATTGGGCTGTTGCTGGAATAATCCCAGAGCAGGCTGGTGTTTGGGCTTATGTATGGGGAGTAATCCAGGAGGTGGTTTGGCAGAGGGAATTCCGAGTGAGAGGGCTGGCTGGCGGCTTGGTGGACTGGCAAGGTGATTTGGCAGGGAGGGATATGGAGGGCAGCGGGGAAGGGAAACGAATAGACAGGCAAAACCCAAACACACCAGGAGCACAACACTCATACTAAACTGAGTGGAAAACAATAACAAAACACACTCACAACAGGCATACAGGTGTCACAGCCGGTGTCATGGAGGAGGGGTCGTGACACAAGGAGAGGTCACCAGCAGATTGCTGTGATATTGTTTGATCGCGCTAACAGTGAGAAGAACGCAGTCAAACAAGGGGCGTTCGGGACATCTGAGGTATGAGTGCGTGTCCCTGATCTCCTCCTTCTCTCTGTTTGTTCTGGTCTGAACCCCAGTATGGGTGGACCCCCCTCTTCTCTCCTCTAACTCTCCTCCAGTCCCTGATTAATGGGGCCTGGGCCGGCGCTGTCACAAATGCCAGAGAGGATCATGGGATTTCTCCTTCAGAGCTCCAATGACAGCCAGCAGTAAACAGATGAGTAACCATTGGCCTTTCACAGGTCTGGGGAGAGCCAGGGCCTGGTGAGGGAACGTGGGTGTGTGTGTGTGGGGTGGGGGGGGTCAGAGGCCTGACATTTAGGTTGGATTAGAAAGTTCTCAGGTGTGGGCGCCTCTGGGGGCGGAGCCACTGGGAACGCTAATTATTCGTTTCTGAGGGTATGTATCACAAAGACAAGAACCTTTGGTGTGACTGAAGATTGGGGATGTGTGGTAACCCTCCCCCAACCCCCGAACATCACCACACACACACACACAAGCAAGCGCACGCACTCACACGCACACACACGCACGCGCACATACACACACACAAACACACTTCAATGGAATAAGATGTTTGATGTTTTTCCCTCCCCTCCAACAATTACAAAAACAGTATCTCATTCAGCAAATAAACAAGTTGGGTAATTTCCGAGGTATTTCTACAATCGTGTCCTCCAGCCCTGCCTGGAAGGCCCACCGGCACCACAGCTTTACAACAGCAATACTTGTTGTATTGCTGTTGTTATTGTTCTGGGGTTTTTGATTTTTTCCTTCTCTCGTGTGCATTTGAATTACAAATAAATGAGTCCGAACTCCATTACTCAGACGGAAATGAAAACTCAGTGATGGTGAAACGCTCGTATCAGGTAAAAAAAAAAAATACTGAGAATTAATTAACCTTTGTCATTTTTAATTGCTTTGGTGACAGCTGTCCTTTGGAGCCGGAGCCGTCAGAAAACACACACACACACACTTGTCAATTACTTCCCCGGTGAATAGATTAAAATGGCAGTGAGGATGAAGTCATTTCATTAGTGGGATTTTAATGCCCTCCAGACATCACCAGGTATGAATGCTTCTCAGCCCTGAAACGCAACGCAAAACCAACAAAACATGAGCTAAACAGAGTGAGTGGTAGTGACGTGAAATGAACTTTCTGCTCCGTTTCATTATTTGTGCCCGCTCAAAACGCCATCCAGCAGAAATAATTGTAATTGGAAAATGGGGAAAAAATGTTCTTCATATCAGACTCTTAAGGCTACAGCAGGATAATGTAGAGCAAGGGCTTCCTAACGTTTTTCAACCACTTCAACATGAAAAAAAAAACTAAAATACGGCATTTTGGAACCCAACGAAAACCCGACTATCAAAAGAAGCCATAAATATGATAGCAATGATGCGTTTTATCTGAAAAATACTATTAAAGGGGCAATGTGTAAACATTCAAAAATGAACTACAATTAATTATCAACAGAATGTGAAGAAAATGTCTTTGACGTCAAAGACATCTTTGTGTTGCAGAGATATTTACTTAAGCTAGCAGCTAGCACCAGCCCGTACCGTCTTATAACACTTTGTACCATTCTTCTGGTAATATGCTGGCCCCTATTTTGTGGCTGACTTATTCAACTGTTGGCCAAATCTTACAAATTGCACCAAAATGATGTTTTGAAAAATAAATGTTTTTTTGGTCAATTATTTGGCGGACCCATTAAGGGGTCACGGCCCACAGATTGGGAATCACAGGTTAGAGGCTAAAGGTAGACTACTGGTGTCCATAGTAGACCATACGCATCCTAGAGAACAAGATGCCAAACCACTACCTGAATCACCTGTATCTACAAACTCAGGTACTTTACATAACACAATTGTACACTGTTAACATTTTTAAAATTTTAGACAAAACAACTAAACAAAGTAGAAGTTACACACAACGATGATAAAGTAAAATAATAAATGAGAAAAATGAGAATAATCCCTGTGGTCACATGACTCTCCAGGCCCCTCCCACCAGAGCAGTGTGTCGACCAGCTGACGTGTGACAGAAATATACCAGAATAAATCTGGGCTCGTTGGGTTTATGAGAGGAGATGACACCACGTGAACCTGTCTAGGTGATCCATACAGGGCCAGCAGATGAATGCAAGTTTGTACACAGGAAGGTACGCAACCATCTGAGCTGGGGGAAGTGTGGGGAAGCGGAGGTCTGTCTGCGTGTGATATTTATGTGTCTCTCTCTCCCCTACCAAACCCACATGCCCCAAACACCCCCCATCACTAGAGGTGAGACCAGCCGCCAGCACTGCTGACAGAGATGGACT
>OMKP01001221.1:1526-13675 GCA_900302375.1 Bathygadus melanobranchus
TTGATGATGTCGAAGCGCTTCTCGTCGATCTCGAACGTGGTCATCTTCTCCATGATCTTCTTCAGCAGGATGTGCTGCTTGTCGTTGTAACCCTTCACCGACAGCTGTGGCGGGGAAAACGAGCGCACAAGTGAGATTGTGACAGATTATAGAGAACATTTTTGTTATTTTTTTAAATAGACATATCAAACATGCCTTAAGGACTTCAAGCAGTTACGAGCGGTCATCCGACAAGCAAAACTAAAAGTTGGAGCGTGTTCTGGTCTGCGGTGGTTTGCTTTCGGTCAATTCAAACAGACATCCCCTTCCTTAACAATGTCACCCAGGCCTCACGGCTCGCAGTAACTCTTAACGTCCAGCGACCGCGCACGGACGCCCATAAACTAATCTCCCCTGACACTGTCGCCCTTGACAGGCGGCCCTGTGGCCAGCAGCAGAGCGCATTCTGCTGACTCAGGGCTGTCGCGGGCGGCCATTTGGAGTCTTCTGCCAGAGAAGACGCATGGCTCGGCACATCACACAGCTATAAAGACACCGGTTTAAAAAATGGCTCCATTAAAATGATTTGTACCCAGAACCGGCTACAGAGAACACGGGTTGGCATGTGGGGCAACAAAAAAAAAACACCTAAAAGATATGTAGAAGATGAGGTAACACACCGAACGGTCGAGGAGAACCAAGTGCCGACACAAAGATAGGAGTCATGAAGGAAATGAGGCGGCCAGTGGTTTTACGATCACAGCGACAATTTGTAAATTCCATTATATTGTTCATGTCCCGGGAAGGGGAAATATTTTGGATATTAAATTGGATTTGGGAGTTAAACCAACCCGACGGGGAACAACCATGGCTGCTATTCATTGCTTGTGAATGAAAGTTCCATCTCTATAAAATGCTTTAAAAAAAAGCATTGATTGCTGACTCAGCAGAAGTGTGACTTGAGTGGGTCTCTGCTGCTGCCCTGCGACGTGGCGGCTTCGTGTCCTCAAGACGTCTTGACGTTGACATACTGGCAGCGTCGAGAGCCGCTGTTTCCACCCAAAGTACCCGGACCTTTTTTTTTTTTAGTCCCGAAAGGTTCCTTCGGGTGGTCGCCAAAACGAACGTCGCCAAAAACATGGACAGAGACCCCACTTATCGTAATTCCCCCCCTCCTCTGCGAACTGCCATTCGCTACACTATTTTACACTTGGTTTAAAAAGGGAAACTCCATTATAATTGAATCCTCTAAATACATGGGATATTTTGGTGAAAGGCCGGAGCACACGCTTGTCTTCACTAGGCTATGGGTTGAATCCACAGTCTTTTTTCACCGGCGCGATTCTTCACATCATGACTGACGTTAATCGTTTACTCAATTTAGTTTGGCCCTTTTTCCTCACTTTTTCGTTGTGTTTATTCGTTGCGTGCCTGAAGTGCAAGGACCTTTAAAGTACGCAAACTGATTTCACGAGCTATTGCAGAGATTGACGGCGCTGTTGTTCAGCGCTGCAAGCCCCACCCCAAAGTACTATGAAGTAGTACTCCCTCAATTAGGGACTTTCTGGGGGGTTATTTAACGCCTAATTAACACCCTGGTCCCTGTGGTAGAAACGCATTCCTCCAACGGTTCCTAGTCTGTGTGGAAAGATCCTCCGGTGGAAACGCAGCTTAGGATTTGTGGGAGTGTGCCAGCACCTCCCTAAATCTAGACTTCCATTAGCGTGGACGAGTTTAAGGATTTCCTATCCGTCAGTATCAGACACGCGTACAAGCTTAAAAAGGAGAACAGAACGTATGCAATCAAACCAACAGTGACACCACAGCACAAGGCTAACGTACCATGTTCAGGCCAATCAGACCGAGCGTAATGTAGCATCGAGGCTAATCAGATGAGGGTAATGTAGCAGTCGTAGATACATGTTGAAACACTAGCAGAATACGGCTGCATGCCAAACAGACACCGGGTTACGACTCTCAGGGGACAGCCGGGGGGGGCGGCTAGTGAGTTATAAGACAGTTCCAACTCTACAGCCCTTCCTCTTCTCTTCCTGACTAGGCAAGCAGAACGACGCGCATCACTCACAAATGGGAAAAGTCAAACGTTTGCAAAAATAAGCCCCCCCCCACCCCAAAAAAAATAAGTCACACAGACCAGTCCCGCACACACCACCACTATCACCACCACGTGCCCCCAGGCAGGTACGACCAGCAGAGGGGCCCCAGGAGGTGGCAAACTTACAAGCAGGGCATTCATCCCTGAGGCCACATTGTAGAAGACGCCGGCCAGGCGGGCTGCGTACGTATACTCTCTTAAATCATCCCTCAACAACCTGAGAAACAGGTAGGTCATGTTGCAGTGCTGCGGGTCTGTGTACAGGTAGCGACTGATGAGGGGAGATGGAGAGGGACACAATTAAAAGGAGAGGGACACAATTAAAAGAAAAGACAAAGGACAAGCAGAAGGGTGACCCGGGGGGGGATGTAGAATGGACCGTGGACATGGAGAGTATGTATATGCAGCGCTTCTGACCGGCGTCACGTCAAAGAGCAAAAAAAAAGCGACAACTCTAGACCAAAAACTCCAACTCCTAACGACACCATCGATGTATGACTTCTCCTCAACAGACACCCTAATTAGAACCTCTGGCACGGAGGGGGAGGGGGACGAGGGAGCACGGAGCAACGGGCGTCTAATAACGAACACAAGTGGACGCGGCGCGTGAGACGACTTCAAGCGTCCGGGGGAAAGCAGTCGACCGCGCTCCGATTGTTATAAAACACGTTAAAATAAAAAACCAGATGAAACGTCTTCTTGAAACTGTTTTGAGCCCAGCGTGTTGGAGAAGCCAGGAGGAGAGCCAGGATGAGGATGATGAAGGGGGGGTGAAAACATTTTAAGTTAAAACGGTGGCGAAGGAGCCTTAATACTTACATACATCCCATAGATGGTGTTTTGGAGGTCATAGTTCAAGCCGGCTAGCTCGGCTGCATATGCATACTCGTTGAGGGAGTCCTTGAGGAGCTCCAGGTATAAATAGGCCATGTTACAATGCAAGGGGTCCACGTATGCAAACGGGCTGTAGAGAGAACGGCAGCAGGTGAGTCTCCCGTGCGCACACACACACACACACACACGCACACACACACACACACACACACACACACACACACACACACACAGCGAACCAAGCAAATGCGTCCACCACAAGCAGCTGCTGTATGGGGCATGTCAAGTGATAGACGTGCAGTGTTACAGTATAGTGTACACATCAATGTAATGACTTAAGAGGGTATTTTTAATACATAAGCAAGTTGTGAGATTTACCAATAACGTGCAAAATTCCCAATCATCATATTGTGACAATACATTTTCCACATCGCCCAGCCCTAGTATAGATGTATAACCTGCCTTGTACTGGTTACCGGATGCCGGTTCAAAGACAGATTCCTATATTTGTTAAGTCCAAACTGCAATGCCCATTATCGTAAACACCATGCTCCCCCCCTGTTCTCAAACGGAGCCCACAGGTGCCATGCCAAGCAGCGCAGACTTACCTGAAGAACTCAAAGTTCAAGCAGGCCTTGGGCAGGAAGAACTTATCATCCTGCTTAAACCACACCTTGCTCATAGCAGTGTCCTAAAAAAAACAACACACGCACAACAAAAACAACCTTAATATGCAAGAATGACGCATGTTGAAGCAATAGATAGAAAGAAATGTATAATACAACACTAAACTACAAAAAGGACCCGGCAGCCTTCTGAGCGATCAAGAATTCAACAGAGTGTTGATTTTCTTTGATACCGACCCATCAGAAAACCCACTTGCAAAGGCGCCTTAGAACTCACCAGGGGGGCCTCGCACTTAAAAACAGAGTGAGCCAGCTTACCCATTCTGAATTTAAAGTGACGATAGCAACACGCGCACAAACCTGACAGTCGGTCACGCATTAGCATATCAAAAAGGCCCGAAAGTACAGATGCTCTCTGGGAATTGCGGTTTGTTTATTTCCTTTGTTGTTGCCAAGGACACCACTTTGATACTGTAGTAGGCGTAGCGGGGGGGCAGGGTGCTGCTTGCCTTGATTAAACTGGGGACGGGTGGAGGGTCCTTCTCCAGGGGGTAGATCTCGAAGCTGGTGGGGATGAACTCGTTCTTCGTGGGCAACTTGAACTTGCCGTTGACGTCGGCGCTCGCCCATTTCTGTTTGAGACAGCGAGGGTGACGGCATTAGAAAAACGACAAAAGGAAGATTGTACACCTTCCACGTGCGCGGGCCGGGCTGGCGTCACGCCGCCGCCGAGCGCCTCACCTTGAGGACGTCGTCGGCGATGGCTTCCTGTTTGTACTGCGTGCCGTACCACTCCTCCTCCTTATCCGTCTGGCCCTCGAACGACTTGGAAACCACCGCCACCCTGGAAGAGAGGGGCGCGTCGTGTTACACCCGCGCGCCAAGAAGGTCACTTTTAATGCCTCGGGCTTCAATAATTGTATCGCTTTCCCCGTGATGCTAGCCCTAAAAGTCCTTCTATAAATATTCTTGAGGACAGAGACCTAGAGATTGTGTTAATGCCTGCTCAGCCTTTACGGCATGAGCTATGTTTAGACGTCCGATGCCCTTGGCAATGTGGGGAATCCTCAATCGATTGTGGCAGCGCAGAACGGCAACAGCAGGGGTCTTAATCAATCGGACGGCAGCGGGGAGCTAACAAAGGGGGGGGATCGATGGCACTTATAATAATCATGTGCGCTGTTATCCACTGCTACGAGTGTCATTTCTGCCGATGAAGCCCTTGAAACTAAATGCAAGAAGTATCTCCAAGGAGGAACTTCAGAGGGCAATTGAAATGGCAATTATAAACTGTGCAAGGCCAACACAATGGATTGGAACGGTTGCTTAGAAACCATATACATACAACATATTCTGGATAAAGAAAATTAAATTAAAAAAAAGATAGTCTCTTAAAATACCTGCATGAAATTGTTACACGTCAGCCCAAAGAACAAGATAAGAATGACTGACACACACGATATTGAATCTGTACAAGTTGCCAAACATTCACTCTAAAAGCAGAAAATTGCAAAGCTATTTCACACACACAGAGACATCACAGTGATGCAGCATTTTGTCGGACGTGCCGAGAGAAGCAGAACAGGACGTCTTATCTTGAAAGGGGATGACGGTGTGGAGTTACTGTGGTAGCACCATGAAAGGCCAGAAACACACACTCAGAAACACACAACAAATCAGATCAACACAGCCCGGAGGGGGCCGGGGGGAACCAACACGTTGCTCAAAAAGCAACGTTTTAATGTTCATTTTGTAGTTTTTGCTCACTCTTGGTTCTCTGTGGTTGTAACTTGTCATTTTCCCCTTATCTACTGCACATGGGCAGTAGAGCGACTCATTCACACAAGAGATATTCATAGAGGCAATAGTGCAATCCCTGCCCACAAATATATTCAAGCTTTTGCATTTTCATGTCATATTCTATAACATCTGTCAAATATATTTCGGCACTGACATTTTTGACGTAGTGGCATTCCATATCTTGCAGCACCTGTGTGAAGGAACCATCGTATTTCACACCCCGTGTGAAACTAACCTGACGTGCTCTGGTCTCAGCTTGTCCAGCACCATCTCTATCAGGTCCGGCCTGAAGTCCTCCAGCAGGTATTCTGCTGCCAACACCTCCTCCAGAGGATAGTACTACATGGAAACAAACATTCAGTAGCTAAAACCCATCCAGAAGATGGCGTTCCTATCGGACAGATGATCTCGACGACGGTTTCACGAGAGTATGGATCTCCGTTCCACTACAACGCTCTCGTTTTGTGTTGAAGTGACGTACAATATACTTTAGCGCTGCAGTATTGTATTTGAATGCGTGCCCAACTGTGAAGCAGGTTCATTAAGATAAGCGCTATATGACTGAAGTTGTTGTCATCACTCTGCTGTGCATTTGCGCGATATTATGTATTAAATGAAAGCTTAGAGGGGAAAAGAGGGCATTCGGCATATTTGTCTTCACAGTGCAGTACGTTGCAGACAACATTTCTTTTTAATTAAAACATATTTTTAGGGGTGAAGGCGGGGACATCGCTAATAATATATCATCCCAGCAGTGGCGGCATATTATCCCACCTAGCTACAGAAGCACCGATGGGACTTTGGGGAGTAAACTTCTAATTTTGGCTCCCCCACTTCACACACCGCCTCACGTCTAATGTCTGTGCCCATTCGACCCGACCAGACCAGGTATGCGTGACAGCAGCCACTGAAGGAGACAAGCGGAATCTGCGTCGCCGTGGCAACCAGTATTAACAAAGGAACCTACGTGCAGCAGACCGGCTACTTTGGACGTGTAGCCACGGGGACGCTCCTTGTCCTTGAATCGGAAGGCCACTTTATTCAAGTCCTGGGGAGAGAGACAGACAGACAGACATTCAGTTACTGTTAGTTAAGTAAATACACAAGTAGTTTTGACTGGTATCGCATCCTTGTAGAATTACAGACAAGTTTGAGAGTGACCTTCAACTATCAAGTATATTGCACGCTCGTTCCCCGAGGACTGCTTACAAAAGCTACAACACGTGTATGCAAACATGGCAACCGCATTTGGCTCCTCTGTCAGGCTAAAGCGCTGATGACATCACCACCCACCTTGCACTCCTGGAACACCCACTCCTGGGGACCCTCGGTGCGCAGCTTCTGGATGTACTGGAACATGTGGAAGATGATGTCGTCCACATGCACTAAACATAAACACACACACTACAGGTTAATATGCACACAAATAACTGTCATGATTCTTCATCAGCACACACACACTCTAGTCATTTAGCAGACGCCTTCAATCCAAAGCTAATTATTAGAGACGGCAGACATTGGCTTTGAACTCAGAACCTTCCAGCTGAAAGGCACCCTAACCCCTGACTAGACCCCCCTTTATCCCACGAGGAGTCATCAAGCAGGAGATGGATGGATGGATGGATGGATGGATGGATGGATGGGTGAGGAAATCTTGTGCTACTTACGCAAGCCTTCCTCGGTCAGGTCCACGTTGATGATGAAGAACATGAAGCCTCTGGCGCCCTCTTTCTGCCCCCCCACCAGCGTGTTCACCCAGCCTGACGAACACGACCACGGGGTCAACATATGCTTTTAAATGGTTCCCATATTTGACATGTTACTTGATTATATCATGGGCATAGCTGAAACGATGCATAATTGATATCAAGTATACCATTTGAAATATGACACTGCTATTTTAAATATACTTTGTTCTCATGGAAATTGAAAGCCAAGATACAGTGAGGCCGAGCAGTACAGCCCTAATCCAATCATTTCCTAAAGACTCAGGAAACCTAACACACCTGACTTATATATGGTTGACGATATATATTTTTTTCCCCCTCATACCTTTAGACTTGAGCTCTGACAACAGACTTCCTGGTCCCTCGTGGCCAATCAGATGGCCCAGATAGTGTCCGGGGTTGGACTTGTAATACTTCTGCAGGTCCGGGATGGGGAAAGTCACGTACAGGTTCCTGATGTCCTTGATGGGTACTACTTTGTAGAATTGCTATTTTGGAAAGCAAAGCGAAAAAAAAAGGTCAATGATGTAATTATTAATTTTTCTAATCCAAAAGAGAAAAGAAAAAGAGAAAGAAGCCATTTTTCAGGAGTCACTGCTGATCAAATTGCAAACCAAAACGGCATTCTATTTCTATTGTACCTAAATATAAATGATGCATTTATACATAACTCGTTTTAAAATAACTCAATCACTAGCTTTCTGGATGGCGGCCGAGGGCTTGCCGTTGTCCAATCAGCAATGCGGTACGGCCTTCTCAAGACCAAGCTACATTTCAGACCGGGAGATAACTTAATCTTCCGGGAGTTGACCCTGCCTCCTGCAGGTATCCGATACCAAGGAAAAGTTAATTAAGTTCCAGGGGGCCAGGGTTCTAGGGGGGGGTGGAGAAGAACCATTGTTTTATAACCACTGCGGGGGGGCTAAATGGGTCACCTCACCCTGAGGTGTTGCGCCTGGAAGGGGTGCTCGGGGAATTCAGGGATCGGCACGTTTTTGTTCTCCACCTCCCCAAATAACTTGACCACCATGGAGGTCAAGTCCTCGAGAGATTCTGAAAAACACAAGAAAAACACCAAAGGACGTTTAGCTTGGCATTCAGTGGGTCCACGAAGACATTAATTACCTGCCAATGAGAACTTCATGGAACTAAAAAGGATGTGTTTGCACACTGACCCCTAAGTCTGTATACACAATGTATTATTTTCCATGGAAAAGCCAAGTTCGTTGTATGTATCGACGTCTATTAGAGCAGATGACCATACATACATAAAAAACTAAGACCCATCATATAGTCTAATGCGCCAATGCCATAAACAGACTATAACCTGGTTATTAAATGTGTAACCCTGCTCATTGAACCCTTGGTACAAAGTCGCAATCAATAAATTACTTCACACGTCTCACTTTCATTGGACTTTTATCTTCTTTAATTTCTGAATCCATGCATGTTCCGCCCCATGGCATGCTTTTTGAATTAGACAAGTAAATACTTATTTACCCTTGTCGTACTGAATAGCAAAAGCTGGCAATTACACGCAAGGTTTGTTATGAGAACTCTCTAGAAGGCTGCAGCTGTTGAAAATATGCCTCATCACGGACATCAATTCTTTCCTCATTCCATTTGTCTATTTAAATTGACATTTAAATAGACATAGACTCTGGCATTCGAATTTTGAATGCCAGAGTCTATGCCCTAGGCTTCTAGGACTCTGGTCTGACTAACCTTGTCACATCCGCACAAAACTTATTACAAAACTTGTTATTTTTTGTTCTATCGCAATCTTTTGTTTGATACTATAGACAAATTGTCTAGATACACGTCGCCATGACTACATCTTCATATAGTATCTCTCAGCATACCCCAATAGCTAATGTTGAATCACAGGTGACGCAGATCTGCAAGTCATCACATCATCTTAAGTTTGGAGGTTAAACCATTGGCTTGTTGGCATTTATAAACCCTTGTTTATGGTCCTGTCATGACTCGCTACTTTTTGGTTGTTTTTTTTAAGGTAAATAATTCAATTGCTCGACTGACAAGAATATGATTGGCAAAAACACATCAGTCAACAGCAAAAACAGAATCACCCTTATGCTTACTAATTAGCAAGAAACGCTAACGGTATTAAATGGAAGCGCTCTTTAAAGTTCATGAATAACTTATTATCGGTGACTATGCTTATTTTCTGCATTGTGTGATCATGGTAGAGGTGGGGGGGGAAAAAAACCCCAAATTAAAACATTTAACGAGAGCTAATGACATGTGTTACGTTGATGACTTGTCCCCCGATAGCGGACCTGGCCTTGAGATGGTTCAGATGGTTCCAGAGCGTTCAATAAGAAAGTCCATCTCTATTCCAATGACCTTAAAGTCAAGGGGGACAGGGCAGCAGTGTTGGGCCCCCTACACTCCTATGTGGCAGGGAGATTAGGCTTGAAGAGCCAGTTGCCCCATTTTTAAAATCACCCTTTCATGATGACACAATGTTATTGTCAAATCCAGTACAGATCCAATGTGAAGCCAATTTCTTATACCTTTTTTCCCCAAGCACCCCAACACCTCGTCTCATCTTGGGGCCACGTCTTCCCAGCAACCCCGGTGGCTCTTGTGTAAAACCCTTTCTCCCCCGCGTTGTCATCCCATCTCCTTACCTCTCCCCAACACGCAGAGGCCCATGAGGTTGGACGAGTAGTAGGTGGAGTGAAACGTCAGGAGCTCCTGGCGGATGTCCACGCCCACCTTGGATGGCCTGGTTTCCAGGGTCAGTTTGTTCCCTTTAAAAACAAAAGAAAAAGATGAACAGAAACGCAAGACAATTTAAAGGGTAACTCCACCCTGGACCCTATTTTCCCTTCATTTTGCATCTAAGTGACTAATGCTGTAACCCTTTGGGGCAATAGCGCTCTATCAATGTATGTCCTCGACAAAAAAAGAGAGCTAGTTTTGCCACTGACAGGCTCAGATAGTTATAAGTGTCTGACAACATTATGGAAAGGATCCCACAGAGAAATAGACTTTCGCTTGATCCGGTGCGTTTGTTATTGTGTCTAACCAATTCTCGCTCGAGGAGAAGTAGGAAGGAGGAGAAATGATGGGCACATAGGGTCCAGGTTGAGAAATCCTGAAGTTACCCTTTGATGAAGATGAAGAGTTTCATCTTTCTCCAAAGCATTAGATTTGAGGCTCTGCCTCGATTCATAACCACTCTCACAGGAAACAAATTATCAGATCGGATCAAATTAAAACACATTCATCTATGCTTGAGTCATGTTCACATGAGACTAATCATTTCCATTTCATGATAACCCAAATATGAATGGTAGAATGGTTGGAAGCAGCGATTCTCAAATGGTGGGTCACGACCAACAAGGGCATTTTGAGTCGGTCGTAGAGTCCATGAATTAACTAATGTTAATGTACATTCAATGGCTTACTATTTCATTGATGATGCAGAGGAAGTAAAATGACAGCAAAAGCCCTCTTCTCTGCCAATGTCTTGACCCCAAAGTCAAGAATGAGGTCCGTACGACCACAAACTGTACAAATGTGCATGCAGAAGCAAAAGGTCTTCGAGCGCCCTGCTCTGAAAAAAAGTGACATGGTTGCAGATTGACTTCCTCTTGATCTGCTTTCTCTGCACACTACTTGAATGTGACACTAGCCTGGTCGGGTTGCTTGGCCGCCCCTTGGGTGAACCTTAACCCGCATTGAGTTTCAGCATGTGTCAAGCAGGCCCATTGTTTATTTTTGCTTCACTGTTCTCCCTTAAGGTTCTCCGACTGCAAGAATTCCTCAGAACGCTAGCCAGGATTGCGTGGCGGTCTGGTACCTTAAAAGTGCATGACTTTCAGGACTTGTCGGATCCCATACTGTTCTGAACAGCAAAATAAATCTTTTATAACTCAATGCTGCCATCAGCTGGCTATTCTGGGCAGGAGGCCAGTGTCGAGTCTGCATCGATCTGGCTCTCAACGGGAACAGTAGAAGTACATGGCTCTTCTCCATGGCGCAGCACTTGCCGAATTAAACTGAATGGCTGAAGGCTTAAAAAGGGCTTGGAATAATAACGTGCAAAGTAGTCAAAGATCTAAGGAAAGGAGACCTCAAGCTAAAAAAAAAGAAAAAAGGATGACATTCAGGTTTTCTGGCTGTGCAAAGGTGACCGGGCATTCATGTGTGATTGGTTTAGTGTTCCAACCTAGTGTGTACCTGTTCCAAACTTGCTGAAGGGGTGGTCAGGGTTGCCGGTGGCCTTCTCCAGCTGGAACAGCCTCCAGGCGTCGTTCATCAGGTTCTTCTCGTGCTCAGAGTCCACCGCGTTGACCTCGCGGTCCTTGCAGCTCTCGTCAAACAGGGGGCACAGGAAAAACTGGGCAAACCTACACAACAACAACAACAACAACGTGAAGCTCATCCTGGGTGTCATTTAATATTACTATTGGTCATATAGTGACAACTCTTACTTCAACAGATTTTCCAATTTCAACATGTTCAACTTTAGCTAAAAAAAAGCTACATTTGCTATTATATTATAATATAGGGAGTGGGGGGGGGGTGGACGACTATTTTTGCATGAGCGGCAAATGAGCAACTGGCATTCAAATCATCAATGACCGACTGAAGCCGTGGACAAAGCAAGAGGAATATTTGCATTTGTCTGCACGGTGGAGAGCAGCAGACACTGAACGCCACTGCCAGCTGGTATCACAAAGGATGACGGTGAAACAAACACATACCTTTGAACAACTGGTTCACTAAAACGTTGCCAAAGCACAGGAGACAGACACACCGTGTCAATACCAGCAGATGGTAGAGCCCATTGATGGACATATATGTAAACAAACAACACATCGGAAATCCTATTGCTGTGATGTTCCTGCAAACAACTCATCTACATATGAAGAATAAATGCTGATTGTGGCTGATAGGAAGTGTTTCATTGATACAGCGACGTTGCAACAAAACAACAAAACAGGATTATTTGGACGGGCGTCATCAATCTTTCATCAACTCAATCCAATCGTCTCTTTCCTCACCCCCCTGGGGCGCCGGTGGCCTCCTGCA
>OMKP01001223.1:0-11813 GCA_900302375.1 Bathygadus melanobranchus
GCTCGGGTCGTGGAGACTATACGTGGTGGTATTGTGCAGCTGCACACACAATCTTTGTCCGCAAAAAAAGACGCAAGACGAAGACCCTCTTCTCCGTTTTCCGCTGAATGTAAAAAAAGGAAAAATGACTCGAAGCTGCCTGCGACGGTTCTTCTCCCGGTTGGACTCTGTGAAAGATCCCGCTCACGGCGCGCAGACACTTGGTTGAAACAGCGCGGAGCTGGGTTCCAGTAAACAGTGCCAGTGTAGCCCGACGCAGGCTGCCGTCTGCAGGAGCGGTCTGTGCGAGAGACTCTATCAAAACCCGACATGGAGTCTCCAGCTGAAATGGCTCGGAGTCAAAATTCATTCATGTCCAGAAAGAACGTATCACATGGTAACATTACCATATCAAATAACGGACAGACGCTCTGCCTCTTTTTTAATTGTTCCAAGGGAGGTTGCAGCACATTGAAATGGCAAAGAGATTATAAATATATTTCCCCTTTTGGCCCCTATCCACTTTTGACTGCCGGCTAGGCCTACATTCTTTTGTTTTTTTTGATGTTGGGTAGGGGAGGCCCGTGGCCGCAGTAGGCAGTCCAGCCCGTTCAACCAATGGCAGTGGATGTGTTCTACTGTAACACAACCGAGCATCAAAAAGGGAAAAAGCAGGAAAGTGCAGACGGATGTTTCTGTTTTTCTCTTCTGGCCTCAGTAAGACAACACAGGCTCACTGATAACGGTGTCACTGGCCGAGAGAACTTGAGCTCCTGTTGGTCGGTTGGCATGCAACAAAACATCCATATGCAGCATATAAAAGGCACAATACATATGTGCGTTTATTGTAGTTTTCCTAAATCCCCTTTTAAGAGATTTATATTGTCACGTCACAGTGCAGATTAGTTTTGCACTTAATAGCATTAATTCCATGTTATTTATTTTAATTGGATTTAATTTTTTCCACATAAAAGAAATAGGCCTGATGCCAAAACACATCTCCTATTTTGCCGATGAATCAAGTTTTTTGTTGTTGTCATGCAGTCATTTATATTGTCTTAATTAATATCTTCTAGTAACTTAGGACAGGGACTCAATACAAACATTCTGCTTCATTCTATTCGATGCTATTATATTAAGTCCTGTATGATTATTTTCTGCACTGTGTTCCACTACACTACATTCTACTCTCCTCTATTCTATCTCACTCTCTTCCATCGTGTTTACTCTCCACTTGACTCGACTCTATTGAATTCTCTTCGACTCCATTCTGTTGTATTCCACTTGGCCCTGCTTTGTTTACTTTATTACCCTCTTCGGTAATGCCGGGGAACGTGTTGTGATCTGGTTGAGGAATTCTGCGAGGGAAAATGATCAGGCGAGACGTGGGCACGCACCTGGCTTCAATAAAGCCGTCTCTCACCCGTTGAGCAGAAATGTGAATTTGAGTCATGCTCACCAGGTGAAGGTGAACGCCGAAGAGAGAGGGGCAGGCGTGTGTTTTCATAAGCATAATTTTACATAATAATATATAGACATCATTGGAAGGGACAAAAACATCGTAAAGAAAAAACAGATGTGAAAACAAAAGAGTTACCGGGTGGCAGGCATCCATATTTGTGGCGATAATGTTTATTTATAAGCAAGAGTGCAATTATTTCACATGTCTTCGAGAAAGAATAAACAAGACAGTATCCATTTTTCATAGTGTAATCGCAGTCAGCTGCCTCAAACAGACAACAGAGGGCATTAGCCCGTGCTCTGTGTGTCGAGTTCACACACACACACACTCTCGCTAGATTCAACGTCGGGGCCTACAGACGTTTACAAGCCGCACAGGCTTGTTTTATATCACACGTGTATTAACAGTTGGCTTGTTAATGATTACAGACCACCTACCACGACTGCAGAAAAATATCTAAACTTCAGCCGTAGCTCAGCCGCTCCTTCACGGTGGTTTGCGAAATAAATTGTGCTTGGGTCCCCCCCCACCACCCAACTACGATATAGCCGTATCTCGCAAGGTCCACACAGTATTGCACATAATCACTGACCAAATGGTGCATGGTAGCTAGGGGGTGAGTAGGAGAAAGTTTAGTATTTACTCGGCTTTGTTGCATGTTGGAATACATTCGGAAAAACAAAATACATTCTGAATAAACAACAGACATATTAGATATTATTACAACAACAAGTGAACACTAATAAAGGCCTGCCGTGTCTATGGAAGCTGAATTAAAGCCATTCCTGTCTGATTGGTCAGCAGAAACACGGCATGTTTTTTTTCCCAGCTTGTTTGGGGACAGAAGAAGAGGCTTAGAGGAGACCTCGGTCAACCCTGGTTTAAGTAAACATGTCTTATGGCTTTTTGTTTCCCATGCGAAGCCCAGACTGGTGGTTTGAACCTTCAATTGTTCCCCAAACAATGCTTATTGGTTCTTTCCTGAAATATTTGGACGTGACTGGTGTCCCGTGCACACAGGACTAGTCACAAGATGCTGAGACCGCCCCCCCAAACCCTTCGTCCTAGCTTCTCAGAGTTAAGGACGGCTAGGTTGGTACTTAACTTTGGCATAATGATGAGTTAGGGGAATAGTTAGGAAGATGATAATCAGTTTTGGATCCAGTTGTTCTTTCCGTGCTTCCTTTTTCGTCTCTATGTATCTGTGTGTGTTTCTTTCGTACATGTATTCACATCTCATCACCATGAGACATGTGTAAACACCTTGCGTCGTTATCATCCAATCAAACCAGCCCGGGATCAGATGTGATGCAGCAATCTCCACATGAGCCCAGTCCGTATCCATTGTTCCCCCCTTCACCACCACACATCTGCATGAGCTCTTCTTCTTCATGTTATTTTTACCGAGGAGCAACATGGTAAAATATCTCGCTGAATTCTTTCGCTGGCTTCTTTCAGCGTCTCCAAGGATATATCCAGCTTTCCTCAGCGGAGATTCATAATCAAAGAAGGCCTTCTCTGCACAGTAGTAGCGTGGTTAATATTTATGTAGCCATGGGCCACGAGTTAGCTAGGAGTATTAACCTCACCTTTCTACTGCACCAGAAAGAAGCTAACGCTCCTTCTGCTGGAGTGAAATTTGCCCAGCAATAAGAACTCAAGCCAACGCTTGCAGTATATTATTGTCATCCAGTGTTGTGCAATCACCAGGGGCCCGAGCTGCCGTTTTGTCTTTCATCGAGGCAGTGGCCCTCAGTCGTTTCGAATTAGCCTTCACGGTCCATGTGTTTTGAATTTGATCTTGAAACATATAGCATTTGGACTCTTTTTGAAAGTTTTGACTATTGAAACCAGTGAACGGCAACAATCTCTTTGTTATTGTTCTATGTGTTATTCTTCTTTATTGTCTTCCTGTGGCATTATTTATGTATTTATTTGCCTTTAATTCATTGTATCACTAAATCCATGTGCTTCCAGAGACCAAGATGATTGATTACTTAATTAATTAATAATTGGTTAGTATATAGTAGTGCAGTACTGGTCACCTGGGTAATGGGACAAATAACCAAAGATCACTTAAATCATTAAATTATTGATTACATTAAATAAAACAATTCAACAATTATTATCAAAAAAACAATGCAAATCCACATTTATTTGCAATGGTACATCTTTGACTTAATTATATGGTTGCGTTCTCTCCAATGTGGACCCACTTTATTTTACCATGAGTTAGATCTTACAATCTAAGAATGTGCCTCTAAAGACTTGAAGTTGAAGGATTGTTATTGTTTGTTTTATCACTGCACATCATCAATTGCATCAATTGTGAATGTAATGTTCTTGGCATCTTTATGTTTGACAATGGCAACCTATTGTGAAAATGCCACCAAGAATAAGCGTGTGTATTGTCTTTGCAGTTAAGGTGATAGGTTGTCTGCTCACGGTGTATGTTATGATTACAACTGCAAACATAATATTACATTTTGCTTCTGTGATAGTGTTATCCATTCAGTGTTCATTGCTACATTGGTACAATTGCTTTCAAGCCCCCATATGTAAAAGCTCTTTCATTGCTTCCAGTCAAATTTGTAAGATTCTTGGTAACATGACAGGATTTTAAAGTTTTCATTGTATTCCTGTAAAATGTCTCTAAGATGAATTGATTTGCTCAGATGATGGGGCATATGTCTTTCATTTTTGTGTAAAAAGACAAGAGAAAACAAGAATACAAAAAAAAAAACCTGATCAAGTATTGACAACAGCGTTCAATTGACCCTAAAATCAATAATGGATAATAGAGTAAGACTTTCTTAAGCCGCTCTGAATCAATACAGTGCCGTCTGCCCTCCTTTCTTCATTACACCGGGCTTACTAATGCAGCCCAGGCAATCAAACTCTGTCTAAACCTACATCGACATGTGTAAACTGTGAGCTGCTATATCAAGTAAAATATTATCAAATCAAGCACCCAAATGATCTCATCGCCCTGCTCAGATTTCTGTTATTTAATCACTTTGTTTCGCGTGTCCACTGATGCTGCTTGGGCCCCCAGACCCCCAGACCCCCAACCCTAAACCCCCCAGAAGAACCTGGTGCTTATAATTGACCCAGCAGACAGGAAGCAATTAAAACAAAAAAGTCAAACACACGGGGAGCTTTGAGATGAAATTTGAAAAAGAAAAAAAGGGTAAAAAAAGAAGGAATAAAGAAGGAAGTAGGTCCAGGGTGGCCATGTTGGGCTCTGGCTTGCACAACTGTCAAATAAGTTGTTAAAAGAACGTGCTCCGTAAACAAATCATTAACACCAAATTGTATCATGGAGTCAAAAAAATTAAAATGAGAAGAATTTTGGTCTTTGGAGGAGGAAGAAATGCCCTTTCAGAAGACCTCTTTTGTTATTGTGGTTTGATAAACAACATGAATATTTTAAACCAGCACACAGGGACAGATATCAGTAAAGCAACTCTTATTTTATGTGTGGAAACTTCCCAGAGTGAAAACAGATGTACTTCAAGTGTAACCCATGAAAAAAATGATATATGGTGACCAGTAATATGGTTCAGCAGAGGCTAACAATTCCAATTTGCTTCACTTTGCAGTCATGTGCTCTGCGTTGTGTAAATGTTGACATATTTTTCAAACAAAAGAGGTGGCATAGTCACTGTTACAATTCTTTGAAATGTCAGAGAAGTGTATTTATTTAAGGTTGCAATACGTCAAAAATCGTCTATATCTTTCAATATTTTATATATTTTATGCAATCTCCGCAGACATATTTGAAATGCAGAAATCGCACAAAACAAACAAACAAACATACCACAAAATATATCATTGTTACTTTTAATGATAATGAAGCAGCGAAACTCCTCCTTTGTACCCGGTCAGACAATAATAGAAATAAACTTAAACTGGTGAACTGCACAGGAAAATCAGAGTGAGCGTTAATACCTTTAATATGAACCAAGAGGAGGAGGACATCTTCAATAGTCCTGCCTAATTAAGATGAATGCTATAAGCAGAGGAGGGAGGACAAATATGGTACATCAAATGTGCCCTCAGAGGTCAATAATCTTTCAGAATAATTGCCTCAAATTTTAATTGAAGTAAAATCATTCTTAAGCATTCATCATTGTGGATGCACCTTACTACCCTTCAATTGTGCATTCCGATTAATTCAACTAATTTAAAAAGTGCCTGCTTTGTGCTGGCAGAAAGCACAATTATAAAAGTTTTAAATACATATAGCTTATTTCCATAAAACATTATTGTTCTAAATACATTCAGGAGCTGCTCAGCAAGGCATAAAAAGAGAGACAAAATTAATACTCACTATTTCTGTGGTTCCTTGAACTTTAAAAGTCAACAACATTTGTTAGCGTCCATGAGGGGCTTTTACCACTTTAAAAAGTGTACGCATGACTAAACAACACCTTATTGATGTCCATTACTTATATGTGGAGTTATCTGGGTACAATTCTGTAATTATGTGTTGAAAATTGTATTAATAACGACCTATAAGAAATACCTTTAATATGAAATGGACGTTTGTCACATCTCTAGGGTGGCGTCGATCCGACGGTGGAGTCATTTGGCTCAACTGTTCATTAAGCCCATAGACTTTCATTGAAATGTCTCCAAGACAATCAAATAGACTAGTTTGTGTGATTAGTGGCTCTTCTTCTTCTAAGTGATTCTTCATGGCATACCAAGGACAAGAGGAAGAAAATAAATATAAAACAAAGAAATAAAGGGCAACCGTAATTTATGTTGAATGATCTGTGAACTGTATTTTCCTGTCCCAGTTTCTCAAGAGATACTCTATAATCAGCGCTAATTATTGTAGCATGCTAAAGTGGGAAGGCGGTGCTTTGGTTGTTCCATTCTCTTGCATTGGATCGAGAAATAAAGGGATGGTTGGTAAAGCTACGTTCAGAAAAAGTCAAGGATTTAACAATGTATTACATTACATCCACTCATCCATCCATCTAACCATCTATCCATCCAACCATCCAAAGCTACTAAAGCTACGTTCAGAAAAAGTCAAGGATTTAACAATGTATTACATTGCATCCACTCATCCATCCATCTAACCATCTATCCATCCAACCATCCATCCATCTAATCATCTATCCATTCACCCACCTAACCATCTCCATCTATTTGTCCACCCTGCTTTAAAAACATAACATACAATTTTGGGTGACACCTGCCTCATAAGGCCATGAGTTAGGTTGGGTGCTGCTAACTCATGGGGTTGAAATGGCCCTGGATCCAATTCTCTAACGGTGACACATGCATTCAGTTTAGGGTCTCCAATGAATTCAACCTACTCTTCTGTTTCTTTGGATGTGAGAGGAAATAGCATAAATACAGGCATAGGGAGAAACCACGCAAACACCACACGGACAGGTTGTGAGACAGGAAGAAGTGAGGCATCAGGCATAATGTAAACAATCACAATTAGATATTAATTAAATATTTACAGAGATAATGTCACAGGCAAGTTGACAGTTTGAGCATGTTTTAAAATGATTTATTTCTTCCCAGATTGAATGTGATTCAGCACAAGCTTACAACAAGTAGTTATAAGTGTATTTAATTACTTGTTGCAGACTGAAAGACACACAGTGTACAGGGTTGACTGTGGTCACGAGAAACCATATTTGTTTGTTAGCTTTGCAATATGTTGCATGATAACAAGTTGTCATTATCAATGCTACATCACACCTAGCGTAACCTCTCATCTGCCTATTACAGTTTTTAATACAGTACACAATATTTCACTTGTCTTATAATTGCTGTTTGGTTATGTCTAAAATTGTTACCATCTGTGTAGCAAAATTAATGACAGACACTTACTTAGATATTACATGAATATTAAATATTAAAAATCGGCGTTCGACTTCTATTAATTTATTTTTTGGTTTAAACGTTGTCACACACATATTCTTTTCTGTGTGGCGGCTCACACAAAAAGATGGAGGATTTAATTCAGTCAGATATCTTAGGGCTAGCATCAAGACCTTTATAGAGGAAGGAGTAATGTATAAATAGGGGTCACCATAATAAATGCAATAACTGTTCTACAGGCAAAAGGGAAGAGGAAATATGGTAATATCCAATGGATCCCATACATATTTCAGATGATAGGATAGGCTTGCCATGTTTAAACTAATGCTGGGCTGTTTGATTAACAGTGTTAATCATTTCCCATCTGCACTGGGCCCCTGTCTCTGCCTTTTGATTAAATTCCGACTAGTCTTGCATTGTTCATTATGTGTACTTGTCAAATAATTGACTGCTTGCAGGCAGGAAAATGTACGCCTTTCAATCTTATGAGGAAGTGCTTTAATATCATGTCATTCCCCTCCTTCGCATGACATGTCCAGGAGGCTGGATGACAGCTTTAAGGAAACTCAAAACCAATGAGACCGTGCAAGGGTAGAGGTTATCTGGGAAATTAGCCAATCTGGGATTCAACAAGCTTTATACTCGTCCCCGGGGTTCACGCTCAGGGGTCAAACTGCACGAGACTTGCTCCGTTTCTCCTGCCGTGGTGTGCGTTTAGAGGTAAGGATCGTGCTAAGACAATCCTAGACCAACGTAATGACGTTCAATGGAGGTGGTGGTGGGATACCGTTGCACCAAGTTGATTAAAATGTCTTTAAAAAAAAAAGAGTTAATTATGAATGCCTTGAAAACTTCCCCGTCATCCAAATCATTAGCCGAGTGTAACCGCATAGCGTAGTTCCGAGGCACACATGTAATTGAAGTCTACCTACTTTTTGAATATCATAATTATAATCCATAAATCAATATTATCAAGAGGCTGATGTGGAGAGAGGAACGCCAGCTGGACTTTTTTTGGGGGCTTCAAATTCAAATGAGAGCATCTTTTAATACACACACTGTTGTGAGTAAATGAAGATCAAAGGGTTATTCACTGTGATGTTACAAATGGTTTCAATGCTTCTCCCTTTTTTGTATAACACGCGCCATTGCAGCATTCAAATTCAAAACAAATCATTGTTCTGTTAGGATCTTACATTTGCCAACGATTTCAACAACAACCCACAGCACAGTGAGACTCTTACACTTGAGAGACAAGTGTGTATCTTTCTGCTCCTGGATCTTTATTCCCAATTCCAAAGACAAACCACCACACCAGAGTTGTTACTTTTGTCCTTCATAAGTAATACATGGCGCACTGCAGACACACAAGGCTACCAACAGCATTTTTTTCTTCCAAGGATCCACTTGTATTCAACACTCACTATGGCTGGCCTTATTGAAAGCAACTGTCGCTTGTCTGGATTGAGAACAAATGGAAGCGAGTCAAATCGAGTTTGAGCCAATGCCTCTTTTTGTGAATGCTCTCATTTCATAAAATCAGATCACACAAGCTTTACAATCAAGCCATTTTCATAAGCAACCTTTGTTTTGGGGAAAAAAGGAATAAAATCCATGCATCGCGAGCAACGATTAATAATGTGCTAGCTATTGTCGCCACCTGTAACGTTGCTGTCAACATCTACAAAAGATTTAATTAAAAAGACTACTTGAGCGATTCATTCCCAATTGCTATGGCAACATTGCTGATATCTAGACTCCTGGTTAGACGCACATCAGATGTCTGGCTCTCTTTATAAGTGTCACGCATAGCGGCACCATGGCGTCCCATTTCAGTTCCAAAACAGAGAGCTTGATAATATTATGCTGCTTACACAGCACACCAAACTATTTAATCCCCGCTGCTCGCAATACACTCCAGTGGGATGTAGAGTTACTGTGTGCTGCATTGGGGATAAATATCACTTACTGACACAACATCGCCAAGGCAACACCAACGCTTTGCGTTTATTTATTTATTTCCTCAACGTAAAGGGAGACAAGGATAACACGCGCGTGGCCGCGCACACACGCCACGCATCGACAGTTAGATCGAAAGAAAATAATGTATTTGAAAGTTTTGAGAAAGAGAGAGAGAGAGAGAGAGAGAGGGGGCAAGAGAGAAGGGGACGGGGAGAAGCAGCAATGGAAAAGGGGGTCCCCCTAAATGAGGTGAGTGAACCCGGGGGTCAGTGGTTTGTTACGCTGAACCTAAGCCGGTGAAATTGGCTTCGGGAGCTTTTCCCACCACCTCTCTGAGGTGGCCCAGGCTCAGTCATGGCTGCATTCTTGTGTGTCTTACCATTAAGACCCAGTGAATACTTTGGCGACAACGGTCATGTGGTCAGCACACAGGCAACAGTGCTAGCAGCCCAGGGTCGGCCAAATGGGGGATGAGCACCCTGGGATCGACTCATTAAGTCACAGCTGTTGTGCTCGCAACAATGAGGACCAGAGCTCTTTGCAGAAGCCCCTCTCTCTCTCCCTCTCTCTCTCCCTCAACCCAATCATGTGCTGTAGAGTAAGGGGAAGGAAGACTACAATGGAAGAGGAGATCATGAGTACAAGCAGTTGTATCTGAACTATGTGTTGTCCGGGGTTCGTCAATATTTATGGGCCTTGGTGCAACATTCAGCGGTTCAGAAAATGAGTTGGGGGAGATCATTAGACATGGAGGAGCTCAGCTGCACAGGCGACACCACCCATCGTCAACGCGGATGCTTTCTTGTACGGAAGCCAAGATTGATAATGCCTCATCAAAAATCCAAACAAATATTTTCTTTTAATGATCATCACATCGCTGCTGCTCCCCGGGTTCCACTTCAAATGAATGTGCATCGCCACTTAACTCTTAGCTTTATCTCCATGACATCACGCGCGTAATGCCCACCGCTGCATGTCCAGCACAGCGAGAGGAAGCCAAGACCGCAAAAGATCACGACCTCCGCGTGGGTCGGGGGGCTCGCCTTCTAAGGACCCCTTCCCCTCGCTCCACAAAGCTGTCCCCTGCTGGTGCGGCCGGGGTGCGTTCCACGGCAGGACCGTTGGGGTAGATTGGATTAGGTAAACTGCTACACTGTGAGATGGAGCCCAGGCCCGCTGCCAGTCGTATTTCTCATGTAAATGCCATAACAGCTCACGGTGCTCAACATAATAGAATGGACACAACCCAGTAAAAGGGTCCCTTGTCAGCAAAATTACCAACACCGACATCAGTTGGCATGCCTCCCTTTCTGTGTGCGTGTACGTGTGTGTGTGTGTGTGTTTTTTTAAATGTTCATTTTTGTAACACTCCCCAACGGCGGCTGGGAAATAACTTAAGGGGCAACTCGCGCCCCCCCCACCCCTCCACACTCGTGTCATGGCGTATTACCCTTGCCAGGAGTTTTCTTGAAGGAGAGGACTCTGGATTCGTTCACCGTTTCTCTGTTTTCCCCCTCCGTGTCCCGGGCTCGGCTGTGTTTACTTTGGAGCTGACAGTTGACGTCGAAGGATTCCGGAAGCCGGCCCACCGGCAGGACTGAAACATTAACCTGTAATAACAAAAGTGTGGGATTGTCCGGCCTTTGTGCGATTGCTAACAACCGACCACATTACACAAACGTCTTAAAATATAGTGTCGTGCACACGTGTAATTCTGTTTCATTTCCAGTAATAACCCCGGCTCTCTGAAGCAGTTTAACAACCTTTATTTTTTCTTCTTTCCACGGGAAAAACTATCATATTTAGTGAAGCAATTCACACCTCATTACTCGTGGAGCACCCGAGCTCAGGGGCTTGGCTGCCCGGATGACGGCGCATGCGACCACACTTAAATATTTATTTGTGTATCGGTGTCTATGGGCGGCGTGTGTTTCTTTCCCTGCGGTTTTCGGAGTGAGGTCACGGCGACTCATCACTGTCGCCGCCGCGCAGGCCTCTTGTCATTCAAAACTTCTCCCACCTTCTCATAACAAAAGCCCACCTGGGTCAATAGTGGCGGCGGTCCCCACCCCTGCTGGTCGCTCTCCAGAGCCAAATGTAATTAAAGGTAGCCGGCTCACAGCGTAATTATGACAACAGCTTTTGACCCCGAGGAGCACTGTGTCTTTAAAGAAAAAGCCAACAAATTGCCGTCTTTGTCTCTTGGAATTAGGCGTTAATGTGATATAAATGTCAGTTCCTGTCTATCTTTACAAACCAGCCAGCCACACATACATGCACTGCCGTTTTACCATATAAACAGACACGCTAAAGCCTCTCTAAACCCTCTCTAAACCCCCATACTAAGTTATAGCTTGTTTAAAAGGCACTGGCGATAAGATAAGCTATCTCATATAATGTGTGGAGTCAGCACACCCCCACACCCCACACACACCCCTTCCTGTCTTGATTAAGTCCAATGGTGTACAGCAGTTCGACCAGTATTGGGGAGGGGGGGGTAGCAGGGGCATCTCAAATTCTCCCCACATTGTCAGATAAGCACACACCATCAACTCCC
>OMKP01001236.1:0-12045 GCA_900302375.1 Bathygadus melanobranchus
AGGTCTGTAAAATGGGTGAATGCGACAGAACAGCAAGACTAAATAAATAATTTTATATCTGATGTGATTAAGACAAGAGATAAGATGTCTGCGCTGCAGTGAGCAGGCAAAAGACATACACTGTACATACGCAATAGATATGATACACAATAGAGATAGATATTTTAGATTTGTATCAAAAGGAAAAAGTCAAAAGCATCTGACAAATGAGTAACAACAGATATAGAATATTTTCCACATCAAAACAACATACAAAAATACTGTATACAATAAAGTATAAGTTAACCCACTGTAACCGACTTGAGTTTGGAGCGGAGTAGAATGTTCTCAAACTGGTTGGCGGAGACTGGCAAAAAGATTGTACATCTGTTTTCTCTAAATTACGGCCTTACTTTAGTAACAGTGACAAAATGGCATATATTGCTATGTATGTAAAAAGATCATACTGTATAATACATTAACACATTTTTTTTATTTTGGGTTCAGGAAAGCAAAATTAGACAGGAAAGCTAAATTCGACAGCTGTTCCAATGACATGAGGATCCAAGTAGGATCCAAGTAGGGATTTAATTGGATGAATCACGGCTTTATTTATCTGAACATCTTAAAAGCACAGTGTAAGCGCAGTCCATCCTGAGCTCCTGTTTTGCCTTTGCACCATCTCCACACAAAGTAGGGAATGTGTTTTAGGGCTTTTATGTGTGTGAAGACTATTTGCTGCATTGAAGTATCCTAATGTGCTGCTAATGCACTGTTGTACGTTAATACATTGGAATACTAGGAATGGGATACATTGTCCAAAAGCATTGGCTCCTCCTGCTGGTGGGAGTTTTGTTCTGTGTTCATGTGTTTGTATGTTGTTATGTGTCTGTAATGTTTGGTCACTTGTTTGTAATAGGGAACATCTAAGCTTATCTTACTTTTATGATCAATGCTAGTCTCTTAGGTTAAGAGCTTTGGTTGGACGCCTGAATATCAAAAAAGCAAGAATTTCAGATGACCGGCCATTGGCAGTTGGTTTGCTGTGAACCACAATCAATTCTCATGTCGAGTGCTTTGTTTTTCTTGCCTGGCTTTGCCCGTAGGACACCGAGATCTTGAACACGGCGGTGCTGACAGGCGAGATGGTGGTGATGCCCGTAAGAACGGTTGCAGTGGAGGAGGATGGAGTCATAACCGATGTGTCCGACTACACAGACTGCAGCTCCTCTGATGAAGACATCCTCAAGGTATGAGCTCCACTGTGCCTCATCCGTAGCATAAGTAATGACGCCCTTTAGGATACAGTCCTCTAATTGTATTGTGAGTGTGTAACAATGCTCCTTGCCACACGCCACATAAAGTGGCTTCCCAGGGCTCCTCCGTGATCAGGACACATGTGGATGTTGTTGAATAAACCGGTTTACTACTAACCCTAAGTTTATAGATGAATGAAGACAGGGCATGTGGTACATGCTAGCATGCTAGCGCTCTTCCTGAGTGTGTGTGGTGATAGCTGGTTTAACCTGTGGGCCTTGATGAGTCAGTACACCACAGGTGTGCAGCCTCACCCAGCCAGACTAATCAGCCTGACTCGGGCCAGGTGAGGCTGCTTAAACCAGCCCCCAACCACACATACTCCACAGAGTGTTTTTTTTCTCCCATGTAATTTAGACTTTGAAGAATGTGCTTCTTAAATGGCCCAGGGGACAGGGGACCGGGAACCGCGACAGAGAAAGGTTTATACAGGATGTTGGTGTCAATCCTTACAGCTCAACTCCATTTCAAAGCCATTTGTCAGATTTAGCCTTAACCAATTTCCTGGCAAGTCTCTTGTAGGTATTACTGCAAGCGGTGCTTCCTAGTACCAGAGTATGAACAAATATCCCTGTGGTCCACGGCTACTTGAGGAACAAATTGGGTTTACTGGGGACAAATGGAAAAATGAAAGGGTTAGGGCTTTTATGTTCTGTGCATCTGCCCTGCTGAGGCTGGACAATTTACAGTAAGAAAATGCTCTGGATGGTGAGTCCAGAGAGTTGGCAGGGCAACGGGCAAATAACGTGCCAAAGTCACCGTCTTGCCTCCTTCTTTTTCTCTGTCCATGTGGCCAGACCAGCTGTGGGTCTGGCCCTGCCTGGCGCAACCCATCAGTCTCCCAAACAGTGTGGGCTGGGGTAGGAATAGCTCCCCAGATATGACCTCCACATCCGCAGTCCAGGCACTTGGCTCTCCTTCTGTGACTCCCTCCCCTGTGCCGTTAGCCTGTGAACCCAGGGGCAGCCCGCTGCCGAATAAGCAGGGTTTGTTTACTGATGAATCGGGGAGCGCATGGAGAGTCCTGGGTCTGTTGTTTAAGGTCATGCGGTATGGATGTATTTACTCAAGGTGTGACTTAAATAATGATTGCAACAAAACAACACAAATAGAACAAACACAGCCCCTAGTAGTGGGTGCATATGCTTCTTCATGTGGCCAGCCTCATTCGTTAACTATGTATGCGAGTTGAGAGCACAAACAGCAGATGTCTCTGGTGATGCGTATAATTTACAGTTCTGTTTGGATTATAAATAGGTTGTTTCATAGCAAGAAGTCCACACAAATACATAAATGTGAGGTTGTTTTAAAGGAACATAGAATGTTAGACACGAGCGATGCCAGATTGCAGGATTATGCCAAGGAGCAGAACGTGGGCTATATTATTCCTTTACCATGTAATGTGCAGACCTTTTGTTACCTTGTTCTAAGCTTAGCTCTTAGTATGTTTGCAGGGCTAAGTATCAGCTTCCGTCACAAAAGACCCCTTAATCTTCTTATCAGCTTGATTCAGATATCTTTTCTCTCTGTTGGTGCAACTGACGACTGTCAGACCGACTAGTGATGGATGGAGTGGATTTATCAGGAAGTCAATTCAGCTTGTCTTTGTGAATCACGAGTTGTGAATAATTACATTGGACATGGAGGACTACTGGCTTGGAGGAAGTGAAAAAACAGGTGACAGAGAGAGATGCGATCATCCCATTGGTCACCAAGTGCTGATGCCAATAAACTATAATATTTGATTCTAGCCCATCCATCTTGTAGGTGATGAGGCTCTTATTTGACTTTGGGTTTTAGCAGACCGCAGCTGGGGCTGAGCAGAAAGTCTAGAAAGATTAGCAAGGTTCACTTGGTCCTCTCTGAACCAAGACACTGTGGACGAGCTCACTATAAATAGATAACTCCATTATGTTCTCCAAATAAAATAAGCCAAAAAACAAATCCCCCCTGGTTTGGATTCACACCAGGAGACCAGGATTATTCACTGAGGACAGGGCAGCCATGACACATGGATCACGGTCGCTGCATGACACTGCGTGACTGAAAGCTATGATAACATCATATGTACATGTTCCTATGGTGGTCCATTCTCACATGAATAAGAGCAAGCAATCTATTTGGTATTTGCATGCCTCCTTGGGCTGTCTGTCAAAGACACCATTCATTTTTTTTCTACATTGCCCAGCGCACTTACAATGCGGCTAGTGAAATTTCAATCCCCTGTTAACTATGCCGTAGAGTCCGGCTGTATTAAGGGGTGCAGACATGACTCATGGTGTTCTGGGTCTCTGTGAGAACTCGCGGAAAACTTGCCAAGGTTACCTTTGGAATTACAGCGTAATGAATGCACTTGTTTGTGAAGGATTGATGTCAAGCATCACAACCCAGAGGTATTTTCATTTACATAATATTGCGATGCAGCCTCTTTTAAAAGCTCCATGTCTGTGATTATCTGGGGCAGTTTATTACAGCCAACGGATATTACTTTGTGATGCATGGAGACCAAAACCCCTGTGAAAAGGAATTTATGGCTCCACTGCTAGTCTATTTGTTAACAAAAATGTGACTTATCAGAATATTCGCTTGGTTTCCCGTCTTAGGTTAGATAACTGAAATTGCTTGAGTTGACGGTATCCTGATTTAGAGTTTCATAAAGGTTGTTTATAGAGGAGTGCATTTCGAGGAGTAATTACAGAGTTGTAAAGTCTACGGTGTTATCAGAGTAATCGGAATGAGAGCAAAGTCGTTTGTTTGCTGTGGTTGCTCCATCCACCACCCCCCACCCCCAGGTGTCGGACAGGTGCGACTACGTGTTTGTGAATGGTAAAGAGATGCGGGGGAAGCTGAGGATGCTGGTGAACTTCACCTACAGCTACCTGAGCGCTCAGCTGGAGCTCAACGTGTGGATCCCACGGCTGCCGCTCCAGATCGAGCTGTCCGACACGGAGCTGAGCCAGATCAAGAGCTGGAGGGTGCCCATCGTCACGTCCAAGCGGTAAGACGCCCCCCACTCCTGATTTCAGACCAGTTTTCAATGCATTCTTGCAAAACCAGATTATCACCCATTCACATTTTCCATCCAGACACATTTCCTCTCATAAAATAATAATATGACGCTTTTAATGCCATTACACAATACATGTTAACAACCCCATCAAGCACAGAGACAGTGCTGATCACATGATCATCATGTGATGAGAGCACTGGTGATGGTGTGACCTGATTCAATTCTGTTTCTATGTATAATGTTACTAATTATAGAGCAGGGTGGCTGTATTTTACTTTCCTGGTTTTCAGTATACTCTACCAAATGTTTTGTGTGTTGTATTAAGAGCAAATGTCCTATATATTATCTGTATCATAATGTATGCTATAATATCGTAAATATTTAGTCATTTAGCAGACGCTTTTATCCAAAGTGACTGTGGTGGTATTTATGTTGATGAATAATTGTATTAATAATCTGATGTCATTTTTACTATTCTTCGTTTCTGTATAGCTTTTATATTACCTGCATTTTATTTATGTCCCAGAGCTTTTTCTACCTTTTTCTTTTCCTTGTGTATGCACTGCTCTACTAATGCTGTTGTTCTGTACTCAGTGAAGCATTTTGTGATCTGACATCACCAGACCATCGCCAGACCAATTCGCAAATGCGTATTAGTCTGGAAAATCTCAGTTCATTTTTTATTTCCATGGGGTGTTATCAATGGGCACAGACCAAAATGACGTCTATATAATTACGTCTCTGGACGTAATTGTATAGATCTACAACCAATCAGAGCAACGAAACATGTGACGTGGCATGTAGGTAAATGTAATGAAATCCTGTTAGAAGTATGGTAAACAAACACATCTTTCTTAGCAATTAAAGCTTTAAGTGCAGTTGTTTGTTCTTCTTTTAGAGAAAATATACTGTTCAGTTTGTTTAATGCTGTCACGATAGCAGATTCAACTGACAGTTTGTTTAATACTGTCACAATAGCAGATTCAACAGACTGTTTAATACTGTCATGATAGTGGATTCAACAGACCGTTTGTTTAATACTGTCGTGATAGTGGATTCAACAGACCGTTCCACATCAGCGGCAGCCATCTTGTTTGTTTAGTTGTCTGTCTGAATACATGTCATTAATAAGCGGGTAGGGGTTCAGGTATTTTGCTCAATGATGCTTACAGATGTGGGTCTTTGGGGTTTGAACCCAGATCCTTCTGGCTGGGGGTCAAATACCCCGTAACCACTCCACTATTTTCTAAATCCCAGGCCTGGTTGGAGCAGCGACGAGGAGGAGGACAAGAAGGGGAAGGGCTGCATGCTCCAGTTCCAGCATGCCTTGGTGCGGGTGCTCACATACTTCATGGCTGACCAGGAGGACCCACGAGATCCCAAGGCCTATTTCCTGGGGTCTGATTGGCAGGTGGACGTCACGCGACTTGTGCGCTACTTCCTGAAGGTGGAGGACCCCCGTGTGGCCCGGCTGCAGGCTGGCAGGGTGCTGTCAGGACGAGATCTTGGAACCACCTCCATCCAGGTAACCGTGTTCACCAGGCAAATTGTCTAATTACTATAAAGACTAAAGACAGAATCTCCATTACAACAACGTTTGTACGGAGTTAGCTTAAGCTCATTCACTGATACCAAGTGAAGTATTGGCTATATTTTTGGGATGATATTACCTACAGGTATACACCCTGTGCACACAAACTTTGTTAAAGGATAACTTCGGGATTTTTCAACCTAGACTCCATTTTCCCATCATTTAGGGTCTCATGTTCATGTCAAACACTCATAACAATCTGAGTCTGTCAGTGGCAAAGGAAACACTACTAGACTACATGGATGGGCATAATTGCCCCAAAGGATTACAATGCAGTCGTTTCACGACTGACGGCTGAAACCTTCTTGCTCAATACTGGACCAATGTCATAAATGTGTGTCTGCAGTCAGTTAGACCCTAAATGATGGGAAAATGTGGTCTAGGTCACAAATCCCAAAGTTATCCTTTAAAGACTGCAAATCTCAGCTCAAAATGACGCTGACATGTTCCAATTGTCTTCCTGGAAAGGTATTTTCTCCGCTCTCTGACGCAATACTGGCCAAACAGACCATCACAGTGGTGGACGACAAAGTGACCATCACAGAGCTGGGGGTCCAGATGGTGACGGGTCTGTCCATGGCCCTGCAGCTCAGCCAGGGGAGCAACAGAGCCATCCTGGCCACCACCACCAGCCAGGAGGTTCTGCACAACCCAAAGCAGGTAGCATTCAACATCAATGTATACTGCATGTCTCACATTAGACAAGCAATAAGTAGCTATGAAGATGAAAATGAGCTGGTCCTGTCTAGCTCAACTGCTAGAGCATGGCAGTAACACTGCCTGGGTTAGGGGTTCGATTTAGGCTGATATCAGACAGAACTGTCAACTCATTACACTCCATTTCCATCTTCAGCCTGACATTGCCTCCATTCTAACCGATTTCCTTGGGGGAGGGGGATTCGATTTTCCCTAACCAATCACTAGAGACCAACGTATCCGCCTGATCTAACATCATTTTAAGTCAACACTGATGCGTAGCCAATATACCGGTTTTGTGGGGGTTTTAAGAGTGGAGCAGAGCGAAGTAAAAACAAACTACGATGAATAAATGCCTTCAGAGTGCTGTTTGGATTTCAAAGTAATTGGTACTTTTAATGGATTTAGCAGCGTCTATCTTGTCTATAGTGGTTGTTATTGTTGTTATTACTCCTTAGTTCCGGTGTACAGCTTGCCAATGCTTGACAGCAGTTAGCCATGGCGTTAGTCCCACCCATGGTGCTGATTGGCTAATCATTAGTCCTGCCGTGATGCTCATTGGATAATTGCTTTTTCAACCGAGAAATTGCTGTTTCATGTCATGATGCCAGACCAGAATCAGTCAACTCGGTGGAGTGGGCTGATTCAAAGATTTTGGCTTTGTGATTCCCACTGGGCTCACCCATGCTAAAAATGCTTTGGTTGAAAGCATGCAAAGGAAGGCATACATTATTATAGATTGATCAACATGTTTGCTCTTCAATTAATACTATGTTCTATTCTGTGTTAATTCAGGAAGCGTTGGTCAGTACCTGGCTGCAGTTCAGCGACGGCTCCCAGACTCCACTAGACATCTATGACCCCGCCTACTACCGCCTGACCGCCACCTCCCTGGACGAGAGGGTGGTGTCGGTGCAGGGCTCTCCTCCGGTCGTGTTGGCAGAGGGCGAGGGTCAGGGGGTGCTGGTCAGGGTTGAGATGTCCATCTGCGAGGCCTGCCAAAAGTCAAAGCGGAAAAGTACCGTTGCCATGGGCAACGGAAGCCTCAAGGTCAAGTTCCAGGTCAACGGTCGTCAGCCAGAGAGCGCCGGCTCCAACAGCAGCAACATCAGCAGCTACGCCAGAGGTGAAGACGGAGGCAGTGACTATGGCAGCGATGGGGAGGAGCTCAACAGTGACTGGAAGCAGCAGCAGCCATCCCAGGACCCCCCGGCCAGCAACACAGACTCAGAGCGTGAGGGAAGAGCCAAGCAGAAGGTGACGACCACCATCAAACCCGTGGAGCGTACCATCATCACCAGCGGTAGTCTGGGCGGAGTGGGTAAGGCGAGTGGATCAAAGAGCCCCGCAAGTGTGGTTAACAGTCCCGGTGACAAGACATTCGACCCAGACAACAGACTGGCTGAGGACATGGGGACCGTTGGCTTGGGTACCACAGTGAAAGCCCCAGGGAACCTGGTCAACTACAACAGCTTCCCTCCCCAATCAGGGGTACCCAGGAAGAGGCCAGGAGTAGAGATAGGTGGGGACGAGGTTCTGCTCAACAGGCCTCTCACAGACCTGGAGATCGGCATGTACGCCCTGTTAGGGGTCTTCTGCCTGGCCATCTTGGTGTTTTTGGTGAACTGTATTTCATACGTGGTGAAGTTCAGGCACAAGAAGCCCCCCTCCCATGGACAGGAGCCCACGGGCCACAGGCACGACTGGGTGTGGCTGGGTACAGACGCAGAGCTGGTGATGAGTGTGCCGAGCAGTCCCCTCCAGCAGGACAACCACACTGCCACCACCGTAATAGACATTGGCCCCGACAAGATGGCCTCTCTGTCCAGACGGTCCAGCTGCCTGGCCTCCCTCACAGACTCCCCCCCACCCGGGTGCATTGGGTCTCTCCGGAGCAAGCACCTGCATGCCGAGTCCCTGCATTCCCCCACCAGTAAGAGGAAGAGGGTCCAGTTCACCACCTTCTCCACGCTGGAGCGCCAGCACTCGACGCACCTCCCTCCTGGCAGGGAGAACGGCCACCAGGGCATCCACTGGGTGGGGAAGGAGAGCAGCCATGACCAGGAGCCCCAAGTGCCGGTCACAGAGCCTGAGGACCAGCTGTGATAACAAATAAAGACCACCAGACCTCTTGTATACAACGTGGGGGGAACGTGGCTTTGATCACCTCAATGCCTTTGCTTTATTGTTGAAAAAGAAATGTGTGATGTCGCAAGGCACATGGCCCTCATTTCATGACTTACCTAGGCCTTTTTCCACTGTAAATGCACTGTATATCATAGTAAGTACTGTGAAGTGGGGCACGTGTTGACACTCCTCAGACAGTTAGGCGTGTGGACCTTCTCCTGTGCACATTGCTTTCAGGCACCAAATGACTACACTGCATGTTGAACAATTCTACTGTACAATTTTGCACTGATGTGCTGGTATTTCAACATACCTAAAGTTGAGTTGTTAAAATGTTATGTACCACTTATCCAGAACTTGTTCTGATCTCCCATGTGAAAGAAGGATATCGTTCTGTTAGTGACTAACCCAAAAAAGTGTTTTTTTGGTCTTTTTCCTAATATGCAATGTTTAAGTCTCCAACTTTCTTTGTACATTTTAGTTGATCTGATTATCAACCTTGTCTGGTTTCTTTTACATTAAAAATGTATTACCTTAAATATTGCCTTTATCTCTATTTTCTATTAAATAATATATAAATTTTATTCGTATTGCTGTCAAGTAATTGGTTCAAGGAAAGAAAATCTAATTTCAAGGGTAAATTCCCTTTTTAATAAATTTTTCCAATTTAGTCAACCTTAGTAACATCTTTTCTTTACATATTGTCTTACATATAGTCTGTATTTGTTTAGCTTATATCTTTCAAATGCATATTTAGATGCAGTGAAAAGGGAAAATGGCAATACATTGTGTATTTTCATTTACATTACAACTGTAATATTTAAAAATGTTCAGTCTATAATCATATTCTGAAGATTGTGAAATGTGAAATGACCCAGAGCAGACTAGGATGTGTGCTGTCCTACGGTACTCTTGTGTGTTGTAGAGGTGACCGATGACCCAGAGCAGACTAGGATGTGTGCTGTCCTACGGTACTCTTGTGTGTTGTAGAGGTGACCGATGACCCAGAGCAGACTAGGATGTGTGCTGTCCTACGGTACTCTTGTGTTTTGTACAGGTGACAGATGACCCAGAGTAGACTAGGATGTGTGCTGTCCTACGGTGCTCTTGTGTGTTGTACAGGTGACTGATGACCCAGAGTAGACTAGGATGCACTATGCATTCATTGTGTTTCATGTTTGTGTGCAGCCACAACAAACCAGTGACAATAAATTACATGAACCTACTCTGACCCTCTACCCTTAACACCAAATTGTGTTGTCACCCAGGACTTTGACTGGAATGCGTGTGTGTGCGTGCATGCATGCGTGCGCTCATGTGTGCGTGCGTGAGACTCGACCGACCAAATGCACTTTATGAAAAATGGATGTGGTCGCCGTAGAAACGGGGAGGCAAGACATTGTGTAGGACATTGTTAGAGAGGACAGTGCTGCCTAACAACCACAGTGGATTCTAGTGATGGAAAGTCGTTCATCACTTGTGGTGCACTACTGAAAAGTTACAATGCGGTGGAATTCCTAACTTTTAAACGAGTTAAATCTCAAGGACAATGAATTATTCAACATATGAACAGTTTAAATTGCAAACGTAACAATATTTGAAATCCCATAAAAAAAATTAAATCACCATACAATATATTGTCTTTTATTTATTCATTATAAGTGACCATAAATGCATATTCTTTTAAGATTTAAAAGCATAATATATCTTCCCCAAAATAGTAAGACCAAAAATGAATCATTGTATTGCACCCCATTCAACTCTTTGGTTTAAATATACCAGCATTGTTAAGATTGTGCTGTAGATATGTTGTGCACGAATTCATTCATATATATATATATATATATCCTTTCATTTTTTAAAAGACGCTTGACCATTTAAAAACATTACTAATTGTAACCAGCATGACACCAGCCGAAATTCCCTTTTTTTAAGCTACCTTCTTGAAACAACTACTGCACGTAAACATGTTGTCAATGGAAAGGCACTAGGAGAATCCTGAGTGGGTTCTGTAAAATGACCATTCGTAGGTATCACACGTATGTGTTGATCTAGGTTCCTGAGAGTGCTGTGAGGCTCACTGCAGGGTCAGAACCAGGCTGTGGTAGGTGTCCCTCTCCCGCTCCATGCTATGCTGCTGCTCCACGTAGAGCTTGGCCTTCCTCACCACACTCTCCCTCAGCTGCTCATCTGACAGCAGCCGTTGTGACTGGCGCACAAACTCCTGGCAGGGACGGAGGCAAAGCAAGGGATATAGATCAGTCACCGCTGCACACAGGCCTTCATCTCTCGCTCACTCACTCCCCTCCATATATATAATAAAAACAACAACATATGTATATACATATAGGCAGAGCTGGAATATAAGTTTACTGGGTTTTTTTAAACACTGACGGGGAGTGGGGTGGGGTGGTGTTTGTAATTGGCGGGGACATCTGTGACTCCCAACTCCACGCGTGCCCATCCAAACGTCTCTTGCAATTCAAGCCGGGAGCTGCCATTTCTCATTGGCTCACGATGGCAGGCAACCTTAACCAGAGTGACGTCTCGTAAACAAACTCTACACCACACCAGCTGTCAAGCAGGATTGAGAAATAAAGTTGAGGGTGTGTGTGTGTGTGTGTGTGTGTATGGGGGGGGGTGATAAAGCAAACGACTACTGAGTGATGACGCCGTCCCCCGTGCGATAAATAAAATCTAGTGGGAGGCCCCCCTCTGGGCATTTGAGTTTTGCCAGTACTCCAGGCCAAAAAGCTTAGAAAAGCCTCCAAGTGAAGCAAGGAACGCAGGATTGCATGTGTTCTGCAGCAGCATGCCTACAGTCTTTACTGCTGTAGTGTGAGCCAGTAGGCACACGGAGCCGTGGCCACAGCCAGACCAGAAGGTCATTTCAAGCCAGTCATCCTGTGTTTTCAAGAGGCTCTCTCTCCGGTGCGAGTGGCTTAGAGTATGGTCACCCTCGAGCCCTAAGTCCTCGGCAACAGGATTACAACGCAGGTTACGTGCTTACAAGGCGATGTGAGTCTAATCACTTCACTCTCAGTGCACCACATCCCTGACTGGATGCACACTTTTCTTTATGCCTCTTCTTTTTAAGAGTGGCTCACCGACTGGCACAAAACACTCGACAAGGCGTTGTCATTTCAAGGAGAGGGTTGGGAAGTGCTAGAAGGGGGCAGCACTCGACACTCATCAATACTTTTGAGGCTGAGGTCGCGGTTTATCTGACCTCCTGCCACCATATGTGAGACTTTCTTCCAACCAGAGATTTTCCTTCAGCACTCAACACACCGCCGAGAGAACGCCTCGTCTTCTTCTGTCAAGA
>OMKP01001237.1:3923-15595 GCA_900302375.1 Bathygadus melanobranchus
GGGGTGGAGAATACACAGCCTTGCCCAGTTCTGTCTGGGTTTTAATTATGTTTGGTCAAAAGCTGGCCTATTCTCTCAGACCTGTGTATTGTAAATGACTGTAATTAAATGAGATGCGCAAGGGCTATGGAGTATAGATTGTGAACTGTGAGAAAAGTGATCAGTAGTACATTTACATTTACATTTACATTTAGGGAATTTGGCAGACGCTTTTATCCAAAGCGACTTACGATGAGTACATTTGGTACAGGGCAGTGTTGGGCAGTAACGCGTTACTAGTAGGCCGAACGTGTTACAGTAGTAATATTACTTTCCCCAGTAAAGTAAAGTACAACCTTACTTTTGTTACTTTTGATTACTTTGTAACTTTTGATTAATTTTCATAATCGGCGCTCGTGCACGTCACCAAGCAGCAAGCTTGCTTGGAAAGATGGAAACGTTTACATTCAGTGGCTGGAAATCTTCCCATTACTTTGATTTTGTCTGGTGGAAAGATGACGAGAACGTTGTTGGCTAATGTAAATTGTGGGCAGGTACTAAAACTCATTCCACTGCGAAAAACATGACCTCAAGCCTCCTGAAACACCTACTACGACAGCACAACAAGGTGGAAATAAACCCCACCAAAGATGAACCCGCTGCCGTCATGGACAGCATCTCTACAGTTGAATGTCTGTCCTTCAGACAGATCCTTGGGAAAATGCCTTGTTCACAACAGAAGACCCCCAGGTCAAAAATAATGTGCATGCCGTGAGAAACTTGTTATGCAAACGTGTATATTTGTGTATTGACAGAAATCTGTTGGCATTTGTTGGCCTCTTTTTCGTCTTGCTAACATTTAGTTTGGGGGTCTACCTGTTTCTAACCTTGTGAGACCATTCAGATCTCGCAAGTTCACATTCTGTTTCTCTATTAAGATTGATCTGGCCAGGCTTCAAGCTATCCGCTTGTGTCCAATCAGCATCCTACTGGCAGCTACAGGCGTGGTTTAGGTGTGACGCAACTGTCTATTCGGAAACAACGATGGCAATAGACAGATGGTTCATCCAATCACCTGCCAAGTATTTTTGAAAGTGCCAGCCCTTTTCCAAACAGATTCCAATGACGACTTCCCAGATGGTTCTGTGAAACAAACCATCTGGCGCGTCAGGTTAACCTGTTTGAGCCCTGTTGCAGATTTTGCTTTGGTTTTATCTGCTTTATTCAATGCTTGATTACACTGACATTCACATAGAGGTACACATGCAATGTCTGAATTTTGAGGAGAAAGGATGCAATTACCAATCTTGTAGGGTGTAACAGAAAAGTAATATAATGAGTAGTGTAACAAATTACTGTTGGCAGGGAGTAATAAATAAAGTAATAATATATCTGTTGAAAAGAGTAACTAATTAGTAAGTAACTAATAAGTAATAAATACATTTTTTTGAGAAACAAGCCCAACACTGGTCCAGGGTTTCTGTGGCAGCATGGGAAGTTTGTGTCGTTACAGTGGTTACACAATTCATATGGAGAAGGCAAAAAAAACAATAAATCAAAGACAATTGATTGGGATGCTGTCTCTGGGTGTTTTGCTAAGCATCAATCACCTTTACAATCAATTACAAGCACTGGTGTGAATGCTTATGATGCACAGCAAATCAAGACGGACTGCCCACTGCAAATAAACTATTTTAGGATTCTTGATACGCTGCCGGGTTGCAGACACAACAATAAAAATGCTCCGGGGCAGCGGGTTCAGATTCAGCTTGAAGGAGGGAAATGGAAAGCAGGAACGTTATATTAAAGAAAAGTTTAAATTATTCGCCCCTGGGAAAGAAGAGGCAGCCTCAGAACGATTTCTTTTTTTCGAGAACGATTTAATTACACTAAATGAGTCTTGATGGAAAGAACATTTTGGGGGGAATCTGAGATGGCCTGGAAACCAAATTCATTTACAAAAGAACGACACTAGCTCTTTTAATAAACGCTGGGACATTTGCAAATCAAATGAGGAAAAAAGGACATTGACATATTTTGAGATATTTGATAATCCCCCACCACCCACAACCCCGTTTTATTACATAAAGATGGTCCTGCTTAAGAAGTAATATTGCCAAAATGAATAATTCTGCTTCATCAAAAATTTGAGTATAGGAGACAGCATTAATATGTCATGAGTTTTCCAAAACTTGAAGCATTCAGAAGGGATGCCTTTATGAGGCTCTCCTTAGATCCATACTCTTGCATAAAACCAAAAAACTGAAACCCAAAAATAACACATAAAAACAACTAGGAAAAATCCCTTGACTAAATAGAAATGGCTGTGCGCACACCACTAATGTACTGCCAGGGCGATGTCACGTGACTGATTAACACATACTGTGCCCAGATACAATTATGTGTTGTGTAATAGATGAAAAAAAGAAAGAAATCCCATTCAATTTAATTCAAAACGAAGGAGGAGAGTTTTCCTTTGTCTATCTATTGCGGCACATTTAAATGCAAATCTCTCTGATTACAAGAATGCTCTTTGAGAGGCAATTACCACCTCATTTGTTGTCTGTGTTATTGCCTCTCACTATCCAACATTTTTTGTTTTAATTTGAAACACCTTGTGCTCCATTTGATGGTTCAGATGTGCTTCTCCTTTTGGTGATCTCCCATTCAATCATTTTGCGCGGATTTTTTTGTGACCTGATTTACGAACACGCGGGAATGGGACGACGTCATTCACCGCCCCGTGTAGCTCAACTGCTAGCGCGATAAAAGCATAGCCAAATGGTGTACGTATTTATTCCACCAAATGTCAAATCAACCCATAATAATCTAAAATATGCCAAGAGCTGAAATGAAACTCATTTACTCGTGGGAAGACAAGAATTATGGGAGAGAATTAAAAGAGGACAAAACTCTCCCAAAGGAACATTTTGCTCGCGTTAAACAATTCCCCTCACAATTTGTCTGTATTCTTGTCTCGTTACACCTCCCCTCCCATTTTCATCATTGTCTATCCACATTTCTGTTTCTCTTAACACCAATTGACACCAAAACTTGCAAAACTGCTTGTAGAGTGGTTCATCAGGCACATAAACACAGAAATACAGAAATATTGGTTTCGCCCATCAGCAACGTATACGCCGACGACATTTTCTCCTTCAACATTGTGTTTTTTGAACCCTTATCCAACACAGGTTGGGGAAAAAATGCATACATAAAATCTGAAGAAAGCAATTATACCACACCCTCCCCACTGAGCCCCATTCCTCTGCAACAACAAACTCTTTTATTGATCCGGTGATAATTACCTCAGTCACATCATAAAACACCTGGAACAGATTGGTGGCTTAAATTATCGATTACCCCCGGGGGCTACCCTTCACCATTCATTGTATTGCCGCTGTACATTACTTGATGAAATCTGCTCGGCTCCCTGCTTTCTCCCATGGCCATTTCTCTTGGGTAGTGCCTGGTGGATACATTGACAGAGGTGTTTTGGTAGGTTTCAAATGGCCACTTTAAAAGTCATTCATCATTTCTTCCTGTAGAGCTCAAGTTCCTCTCTGCAGTGTGCTAACCTGTACGCACCAGCAACACCCAAAGCACCTCTCCCTAATCACCACCACCCCTCCTCCCAATTTTGATTGCGGTTTGTGGTTGAGAAATAACAAAATGGAGACATTTTATTCGGAGGGTGTGACTTGGGGGCTGCCCCGGCAAGTACCAGCTGTGTGTAATGCTTCATTACCCACAATCCTCTGGGCCTGTCAGAGTGTGACCCTGCTACCTCCAACACACTGGCCACACGCATGTCCGCTAGCTAGTCCCCCTTACCACAGAGCCCCATGTGACCTCCACCCTTCCTTCTACATCTATCCTGAAACAAATACATAATGTGCTGGGGAGTTTTGGCCGCTAGGTTTATTTAGTATTTTTTCCTTCTTTCAATGGTCTTTATAGTTTTCACAATATAAACATATCACATTTGTAGCTGTTTGTCATTATGGCCTGGTCGTTTTGTTTCGGTGAACAAAGGGCCAACCAAATGACTTGGGAGGACGTATGATGCTACGGCGGTTTCGGATTAGTTTGCGCTGGTGTCTCTTTGAATGACAGCAACAATGGCTTTTTGGGAAACATGGCAAAAGAGCCTGAAAATTGTACAACTAAAACAGCTTAGAGGCAGGACCAACAGGTAGTCAATGGATGATCATGCTGATCTTTTCCCCCGATTTGGCTCTTTATTTATTAGATACATCTTTACTCGACCATTGTGGTTCTCAAAAGCCTGTCATTTGAATGTTATTGAGCTGGTATTGAACGAGTGTTGTATAGCCTGAAGTAATTGTACTTGTTAAAAAATGTCATCAGTTAACACACATTAAGCATTTAAAGGGGGTCCTTGAATAGTAAGAGATTCATTAAATTCTAAAGAATAAATACAAAAAACGCTTTGAGAGGGTGCGACGTCAAATTAGAATTAACCGAAAATGTTGAGAGAGAACTAGTCCCATGATACGCCCCGGGTTTTGGAGTTCTGCTAAAAGATGTACTGAAACACATGTCTTCATGGACATGTGTGAGTACAATATCTCTACAGCATCTCTGGTTAAAAAAAGATTCCCAGTTGAATAGTTAATAAGAAAATTAAGTCTAGCCCGGCGCTAATATTTACACATTGCCTCTTAATTAGGACACTGAAAGAACCCAATACGAGACACAATATTTACCCAGCCACCAATGCTGAATAATCACAATTGTGCATGAAAAGCTGGATAATTAATGAATTACCAATGCAAAATCAGCCAAGGTTGACCATATAGTTGTCTAGATACCAGTGGAACAGTAATGCTATTAATAATTCTATTAATAATTAGTCATTCTATATTATATCAAATCAATCAAGATTGTCCCCAAGGGGGATATTTGTGTGTCTGTCAGTCATACAATTGCCCAGGTCCAAAAGCGAAATATAAATGATAATACGATTTATATGATTTCCACTATCATGTAGACATAAGATTGCTAATAGCATAGTCACCATGTATAACCTTGTAGTATATAGCAGTGTAGCTACTGTAAGGCCTTTTTTGTTGTTGGGATAGCTACTAGTAGCTTCCTATGTTAGCGGTCAGCATCAGGGTTAGGCTTAGGATGTTGGATATTCAATGTGTGCAGGAGGTGTGGCTTGTGGGAACGTGGTCTTATGAGGACTTCACCGCCACTAGGAGCCCAGCCAGTCTCTGGGTAGGTGCTCAACATGACCAGGTGGAAGACAGCTGACACAGGCTCTGTGCTCCCCCCACCCCCTCCCCGCTATTTGTCACTATGAATAACAATTGTGTTTTTCCACATAATACCTTTGGACAGGAGGGAGCCAGTCTTCCTCATTCTCTCACACTTTAGGCAATTAAACACAAAGGTCATGTGTGGAAACAGATGGTTAACTTGGTAACTGTGTGGCGAAAAGTAGGAGAAAAAGAAAGCACAATTGACATTTAAAATTCATCCTTCACGTGCAAAGGTTGCATAGGAAGTTTGGCAATTGCGAGGCCACGGGAGAGTTGTATTTGAATGTGAAACGTGTACAACCCACTTCACATCCATGAAGTACAATGCCAAAGGAACACCTGGAGGAGGGCATGGTTTGGTATCACAGTGTAACACCAGAGCATTGGCAGCTATTAACAGCCACGCGCCCCACTGTTGGATCATACTGATGGACTTAATATCATAAATGCTTCCTAAATGCTCCTTTAAAAAAAAAGTCCAAAGACTTGAGATCTGAACAGAAAGGGGGTTCCGACTTGTATATTTATTGACCTTTTCTATATGTTAAATGTACTGCATAGCCCTCTCAGGCACATTTGAAATGTAAAAAGAACAATAATCATAATTATGTAATAATAATAGTAGACGTTCACTAAAGGGCATAAAATAATGCCCTCCGTGGAATTGCTCAAGGTACTGCAAAGGGCATTCAATAAGAATGTCTATTCAGTCATTTAGACACTTTTATTCTAAGTGACGGATACAGATCATTGACATTGGAGTTCAAACAGAATGAGGAAGAGGAGGGTTCTGTGCTTTTCGAATAGAACAAAAATGCAAGAAAAAGAAAAAACCCTGTTAAATACATCAGTTGAAACTGCCATTTGAGGACCGTAGCAGAAGCTAATTAGGGCTGGCTTGGTGTGTGTGTGTGTGTGTGTGTATGCATCTGTGTGTGTGTGTGTGTTTGTGTAGTGCAGGTGAATAGTACATTGCAACAACTCTACTTGTCGTGCTGGTGGAAAAGGAGTCTGAGATGATGCGGAGCTGTTAGTTTTACAGTTAGGGGAAAAACCCTCAGCTTCACATTTGAAGACCGTGTGAACCTGCAGCATGTGATTGATTAACCCTGCCTCGCTACTGATACTGTGATGCCAGATATTCCAACACAGTGAGGTGAATTTCAATAGGGCCTAGCGTGAAAGCTTGGGTTGTTTTATATCTATATCAACCCCCATATTTGACGCCCGGCGCCGGGGGTTTGATTGGTCGCGAGTTAAAAGAGAGTTACATGCGCTTGTTTCGTTGTATGACACAAGCGTGTTCGGCTCATTCCGAAAAGACAAATGTTGTATTACATGAAATCGCTTTGATGATTAGGGCTTAAAGTCGAACTTTTGCTCTGTGGTTCTCTAACCTTTTTCTACTGTAGTGCATATATTCGACATTTAACTCCAATCATTGTCAGTGTCGGTATATGACGCGTGCGCATTTCGGTGTGAGCTTATGAGAATATGAAAAATGTGTGTATGTGCATGTGTTTGGTTTGAGTGCATTTGCAGAGAGAGAGAGAGAGAGAGAGAGAGAGTGTGTGTGTTTCGCCACATATCTGTCCAATCTGTAAATACAAAAGCACTCAGAAAACTGTATTTGCTCTAATGATTGTGAGTAGGCAGGGAAGGTGTGTAAGTCGACAACCATTCCAGTGGTGACATGGTTCATAGAATCTGGCGCGGTGAAACAGTGCCAATGATCATGTTTTGTGTGCATTGCGACAGTGCACTACTTCGCTGCTCTTATCAATTCACCTAATAACATCATTACATTCTTGACATTGATACGACAGGCTGACTGAGATTTTTTGTTTTGATATAATGCCCTGTATAGGGATATTTCTATGTTGTATATAGTTCAGTATAACTATAGCTAGCTAGCTAACGATAGCTAGGCGAAAACCCTTTAGGAACATATAATAACATGCGGAGATATTGTCAAATACTGTTGGCTATAACAATATCATTGAAACTAGGTCATATTTAATTAATGATATCAATCAGTTCCATTTGTAATACTCAATATCAAACTACTCACTTTAAAAAGGGGAACCTTTAAAGACTCCTTCACATCGAATCTATCAAATAATGGCTCTAATTTGCCATGATAATTTGCTGCGTTCAAGTGCTTGAGGAGTTGAATTAATTCTGACCATTTTTAACTTCCATTACATTCGGAAGATAAACTTGCCGCGCAAAGATAATATTATCTACTGCGATCTACAAGGAAAATCCAACAAGCGCTATTGCAGCCTAAATGCTACCACTTTTTTGGGGCAATTCATGTAAAATAAATGCATTATGCATTATCGATGAGGTCAATGTCATGTTTAAATAGTATTGCTTTTCTGATTGACATTTATGCTGTATCTTGGCAGACTGGGAAATATGTAGAGATGTATCACATGGACGGTACAACCAATCTGTGGGCAGAATGTTAAGTAGCAGCGGCAGCAGAGGTTTAGCAGGGTAGGTGTAGTATTGAGTCGCAGAGGCCTTGAAAGAGTGTAGATATCGGCCTGTCCGTATGACATTAATTAGCACACAGTAGGTAGGGTAAGACTGCCCGCCAGCTGACCCCCCTGTTACCAAGCTACCACTATGCGTTGCTTTCCCTGAGACTGCAGATGTTTGTTGGTTGAGAAAGGTAAGTTAATCAAAATCGCCCTGCTGAATCATTAGTATCAAGGAACGATTAAACACAGACTATTGGAAGGAATGACTAAACGCAGACTATTGAGGGCTATTAAAGAAAATGACTGATTTTAGTAATGTGTGGACATTAGTTGCACAGCCATAGGAGGCCATTGAGTGACTGTAGTTTATTAGCCATTTAGCCATGAAATGACCTTGTGAGTCTTTGTACCAGAGGACCAGCTGCGGCCCATGATTCATTTAACACCTTCTGGGCCTCGATGGGCCCCAGAAACTCTCCTCGCTCCCGTGTTGTTGATTAAACGCTTTGTAGAAAGAAAGGCACAAAAAAAATCACCGATCCGGTATCTACAGCATATGCCACATGGAAATTAATGATTAGCTGCTCTGCGGCAGAACACGGTACATAAGGACCATGATGGGCAATTCAGAAGATATTCTCCTTTCAATTCACAATTTATTCTGCAATCATCAGAATGCCTCTTTGGTATACAGTGTAATGGTATGCACATTTGGGAGTGGGTTGAATTATGAGGAATATGAGTAGGCTTCTCGCAAAATGATATAAATGTCATTACAGTGCATTGAAGCAGGAAATGTAGCGCAGGGAGCTAGAGACTAGCCTCTGGGTGGGAACAGTTCACATATGCCCACAAGAGGCTAACCGCGTCAAGGGCTGAATGAATGGATGATTGCGCAAACTCCACTGAAGTTTTGTATGGCTAAATCTAGTGAGGAGTTTAGCTAAGCTCTGAACGTCTTTGAACTAGGCCATGATCATTTGTGAGCCAATCTCAACATTACGGCATTCCATGAATACACATTGCATTCTGGGAATTATTGTCTTTCTTACATGCCATCGTATTCTATGTATTTATGCGCACTAAGTGCCATGGAATGTCTTCCATTTTTACTTCTCATATGTACTTACAGGAACACTGCACATCTTGGCCAAAATTCAAACACCAACCGGCAGATTGTCTCCACGACGGCGGCCATCCATCATGGAAAGTTCAAGGGTCGTACAACAGGTCTGTACTTCATGGTGTTGCTCCCACATATCTGACCCCCACCCTCCATCTGTCCGAGCATCCCCACCCCCCACTGCAGGTGTGGTTTTGCATCTGTCTGGTGGTCACTCTGTTTACTGGACTGTGTGTCTGTGCTTTTCCAATACAAACTCTTAAAGGGGAACACCAAAAATTATGGGTCCTGATTTTGTTAGAAACATATTTTCACTCTCTCTCTGTGTCTCTGTCTCTCTCTCAATGGTTCAGTCTTTTTTTATTGCAACAATTCACTAGTTTTTGCAAAATCGGAATTCGAGACAGGTGTTGTTGAAGTGTATTGTTCTGGATTCGACAGTGGAACCATTTTGCTTGCATATGCAAGTAAATATTTCCCTGTGCGAACGTGAATTTACATTAAGGAGCACATGTGTGCAAGTACAGTCTTTATTTCGGAATATTGAAATTTCACACATAGCACGATAGGTCTGCCCACTGACCAAGGAAATAGCCGCCAGTATCACACTTCAGGTGTAGTTCATTCATCAGTTTTGCTGCATATACCGTGTTTGCGACTGAAGATTTGCCACGAAACTGCTTGCAACTGGCACCTGCTTGCAAATGAATCACAGGATAACGTTCTGAAACTGGACCGTTATGCCAGGAGTTGGAAGCTGGTGATGCACCGGCTCATCCAAAAACAAAACTTTTGCTTTGCAGCAAACAATGCGCACAGAATGGCATTAAGAATTCAAGCTTGGTTGGAAAATGGAGGTCCAGCAAACGGTCCAGGAGACCAAGCTACAGAAGCTGTTGTGATTTGCGGTTCTGTTTAAAGAATCTGTTTGAGAATGTGGATGGGTACATGCTGATGCTGATACATAGAGTTGTTTGTTGTTTGCTTAAATCTATTGTTCATTGATCACTTAAATAGAAATGGCAGCAGCCAAATATAACTAAACTCAGTTTTCAACTGAAGAACACAGTGCTCGCAGGGAAGTCAGTGTAGAGCCCTGTTTGTCTGGTTCTTTATGGGGTTCTATGAGGTTCTAATATCATGTCACTGTTTTCATTGTGTAATGTTCTACTTCAGCAGATCCAGAACAAAAAGAAGCTAACTCATAACAACACGTTATCAAGCAATAGTTGCGTCAACCCTTTAATCAACCTGCCCAATCAGCGTCTCACTGAACAGATCCACCCAGTCACGCATCCACAGCTGTGGCAGCAGTGCAGAACGTTCAACACGACATTCAGAGTTTGATCTGTCTGGTTGATCGGCAGACGTAATGAACTTAATCTTGGTTTATTCAATATTAAATCTATGCGTGAGAGGGAGTGAAGGCTACACTGTCCTGATACTGGTACAGGTTGTGGGTGTTTCTTCAGGCGTATCTGTATTTGACTTGCATGGTAACTCCAACTCGGAAAACGATTCTTCGACCCTCAAGCGTCTTGTCCGACGTGACTTTTCCTCTTCGTGTTATCCTGGTTTGTTCACACCACAACAACATTCATGTGAATTAGGAATTAAGGTGGTCTAAAATCCATGTTCTCACACGGGTAACGTTACAAATTAATATTTGTGTACACACCTTTTCTATGCAGGTGCGATTGCAGATTGCAAATGCAAACAAACAAACATAGAAACAAATAGAAGCTACCTATTTGTAGTGAAGTAAAAATAAAGGTCAACCTAAGAAAATAAAGTTTGAACTTGACTTCACTATTTTCCACACATTATATAATTGTCCTATTATTTCTTAGCCTTGTGCATTGTGTGGGTATATATCTGCAGACATTTCATGTACATGTACTAAACACCTTTGTTTATTTGAGTAAAAGACAGCGGGTGACTTAGGAGACCACATTAAAGAAAATCCCTTTCTGTGTATCGTCATGCATTTAAATTGGATTGTGAACAGTGAAATCGCACCGTGTAAGCTACGTAAGTAAGTAAAATGAGATTTTGTTTATTAAATGGGTTTCTATGTTTGGACCAGTTTCATGGGAGGTGGGGGTGGTGGAGGCTGGTGGTTGGTGGTGGTGGTTTCTCTGCTTAAGCTAAGGCATGGGAAGCACTTCCCATTTGGAGATTTAATCATCTTTAAATGACAGTGAATCATTAGTATTATGTAGACATTCTATTCATTACAGCCTCTAATCGCTGGGAATAATTAAACTGATAATAATACCACTTTACAATCTGCAAAATGAAAAGTACGGCCCTATCTCACAAAGGACATTTTAATGAAACTATGAATTAGTTTTAAGCTAATCCAGATGTGAATTGTACAAAAATGCATAGCTTGTACGAAAACACCAAGAACGAACGTCCCTTTATTTGTGCTTGAATGAATGTGACCTCAAACAGACGGTCTCGGAGTCACAGTCGGAGCACATATTGAGAGACCGCTTTGACGCAATCGTGTCACAGCGATTAAAACCGGTGTCATCGCGTTCTCTCCCCGGCCCCCCGCAGCGAAAGTGGCATTGACACAGGCTGCTGGCAGGGCGTAAAGATGGCCACGTCAACCTCACATGGAATAATCATTTTATAGATACACGTTTTGAAGCACAGATAGCTTTCACAACACTTAAGTCCCCCTGAGGTCACTCCACTGTTTTCAGAGAGAGAGAGAGAGAGAGTGTAAAAAGGTGTAAAAAGGTGTAAAAAGGTGTATTGAACCATCCCACTCCAACTACT
>OMKP01001260.1:0-10853 GCA_900302375.1 Bathygadus melanobranchus
TGTTGAGCCCAGAGATGTGTTCCTGAGTGGCTCCGAGGGGAGAGGTGTGTCAGACGTGGAGCCACCCCAACCAACGCCCGCTCTCAGGAGATCACTCAAAGACCTGCAAGAATGTGCTTCCCCTAACTGCTTAGCTGGCCCTCCAATTAGCACATACTCCCCTGTCCCCTCCCACGGTGTCAAGGAGGGAGACATGGACTTTTCCTTCTAATTGGGGGGAGGGAGTACAATGCAAGACTGACAGGATGGACGGACGTGGCTGTTTGTGTGTTTTGTTCTGTCATCGCTAGAGCCACTATCTGCTTTCTTACGTTCACGGCTCTTCCAGGGTCCTCTGTGTCACGGACAGGTGCACGCACATGTACACACGCACGCACACACACACACACACAGAGGGTTCTCCACCTTCAGAAACAGTGTTGTGCAGGCACCAACTGTTTACGTGTGTGACGACTCATACGCATTAATGCAAACGAGTGTGTGTTTAATCTTTTGATTGCGTGATTCTCTGATAAATGGGTCCGTGAGTGATGTGGTGGACACACAGTGCAGATATAATTGGATTAGTGTGGAGGGGCACCCAGGGCTTTGAGGAGATTAGACAGAGCACTGATCCTGTAATTAAACAGCCTTTAGAAAGGCCAGGCAGGAGGCCCCGGACAGGGGGAGAAGATGGACAAACAGAGCAGAGTGTCCATGTGGGGAAGGAGGAGGAGGTGGAGCTTCTGAGAGGCCCGGATATAAGAGACAAAGTAAAGATGTACAACAGCCTTCTTGTATACCCTGCATTCAAAGGAACAGTGGTCAGCGTTAATTCAATTGTGTTGGGTTTTTTTCTCTGATCCAATTATTATTGCATGTCATTGTCTTGTAGCCTAAATGAATACTGACAAGATACGCCTTTGGAACAATGTTATTGTAATGTTATGTATTTCTATATAATTAACCTGTTGGGTTCTTTGTTGGATTTTCCGTTCATAAGATTGTATTTAGGTGAATACCCCAATTTGAGCAGATTATCGTGGTCATTTCATCCATAATTCCAAATGTGCCCAGTTTCTCTTGATAGGCTGAAGCACAGTGCAGTTGCTCCTTGTTGATGCTTAGAGTGGTATTTGGCATGACAATCAACAACAACAAGCTATCACCAAGGCACCATATGTGTTTGGATGTATGTAGGCATTAACTATCCGATGTGTCTGGTTCTCTGTGTCCACAGGAAGGGAGTGATCCAGCCCATGGGGGTGAGGAAGGACTGCACGGTAGCCCCCCTGGAGGAGACCCTACATCAGCAGCACATCCATGAAAGCTCAGGCTCCGACACAGACTAGCCACCGCCCCCATGTTTCCTAGGGTACGCCTACTGAGACCCCCGACGGGGGAGTCCCTTACTGGAACCCTATCCGTGGCTGTAAAGGTGGTTGCACACTGTCCCAACAAACGGCAAACTATATCATGTTGAAGCTGACAGCTGTGGACTGCTTTTTATTATTATTATATCCTTTAATGACATAAAAACACGTTGCTATAGCAGTTGAAATTGTGTTGGGAGTTTGTTGTACAACTGCGCACACCAGCCCAACATCAGGGTGTGACTGGGCCAGCGTTGGCGTTGGTTGGGACGGTGTTCGAACACCTAAAGCCGTGATATGAAGTAGGGACACATCATGGCACCAGTACACATAGGAGGCCAACTTAACTTACGCTTCATGTGTTTGTCTGATTTTGTTTGTTTTCTAAATGTGCACTTTCCCCCCTCATGTAAACGGTTTTCTTAATAGATGTATAGCTCACTGAATGCACCCATTATATTGCTGTAGTTTGATCAAAGTAGAACTGGATCAGATTATGAAATCATTCCTCAAAACTGACTAAATGAAGAAAAACCAAAACACAGAATTCCGATTGCATTTGTCCCACATGGTAAATCAGAAGTACACTGAATATTAAGTCAAACTAAGTTGCCATATTTACTTCCTTCATGAATAGCATTGGATTGTTTCTGCCTTACCTTGAATGCATTGCTTATTTAAGTGTGGTGTAAAATTAACATTTATGGGGTTTTTTTGTTCTGTATTTGGGAAACAGTTAGATACATTACTATGAATTCTTTATTACTGCAATATTGTTAGTTGTAGCAGAGCTGAAGGTTTCATGGTTGGGCATAGCGAACTGGTGTGTAAGCATCTGCTGATGATCCATAACATTAGACAATGAACAGGATGGTTCTCTTAACTAATCAGTCATGGAGCTGTTACCTGTTGATCTTTTGGTTGCCTACCTAACACTGTTTAAGTGTATTCATAGAGTACACTGCCTTTTGTTTTGTTTTTTTTGTTTACACCTAAATTGTCTTTTATATAGTATATGGATCCAGAGTTGGGTTTTTTCACCTCAGCATATGTGGACTGGATGCAATATGCATGTCAAGGTTTTCTCCACAAAAGACCTGGAATAATCCTCATGTTTATCATGCACATGTTGCAGACTAACCACTTTCACACGCTTCTCTTGCAATGTTAACATTAAAGCTGGAACGTAGGAATTGTTTGTCCTTTAAGTTCAGTGTGAGGATTCAAAATGTTTTCATTGCTTTACATTGTAGCAGAATTGTGTCACTGGTAGAGTACATTAGCAGTTATTGCTTGATGTTATAGGACCCTTGACCATATGGAGACAGATAAACAGGGGACACCTATTTGGCTATTTATTTCACAGTTAACTGAGCTAAACTCAGACACACCTACTCTAAAATCCTTTCAGGTCAATTTATTTGGTAAATCGTAAGTGCTTAAAATTAGTTATATTTATACATGTGAACAGTACATGAAAATATTAACCATCTATACATAAACTCAATCCCTTATCCATGCAAAAGGATACACAATTCAAACAAATAAAATATAGCATGCATTACACATGGTTACCTTGGCATGCACATGCCAAAAAGAACCCTGTTGCCATGCCATTCCAGTGTATTATGGGCGGTGAGCCATTATGTTCAAAGTCCTAATTGCTTGGGCTTGAGGAAGCAGAGCTCTTGCTGTCCGTCTCAGAGTCATTCTCCTCACTGCTGCGGGCAGCGCGTCTTGGTGCCTCTGGTACTGACGGACTCGTACACTGTAGAGGAGAAATGTTACTGACACCGGTATCATGTAGTCGCCAGTTCTAATGGTGGTACCAGGTAGCCCTGAAGATTGCAATGGCTGAAGCAACACATTGTTTTTGGAAATGATTTTAAGCCAAAGCCAAATACCGTGACTAACGATCGCTATGATCTAGTTATGATACCACGATCCTAACTCCTGACCTATGTGAGAATAGGTTTCTCCTTGATTCAGGTAACGAAGGAACCCACCCAGTCCCCCTGACTCCTCATGAGGTCTTCAATCTCCGTGCTCCAGCCCAGGATTTGTGCAAACCTCTGCACCGAGTCCACCAGGTCGCCCTGTTCCACGTGGTCTGCTCTCCGGAGGGGGGTCTTCTGGAAGGGACCCACGGCGTGCCGGTTGAGCAGTAGACGCGGCACAGAGGACCGGACTGTATTCACCAGGCTGGCAAAAGGCTCAATCTAGAATACAACATAGATTTGACTTTTTATACATGTGTGAACTGCAGTCCAGTGTTTCCCCTACATGTATTCAGCAAGGTGAGGTTTTATAGTTTAGTAACACAGGAGAGTGGGATGATTAGCCAAAGTTATTGAAAGAGTATCTTACTTTCTATCTTTTCAAAAGGGAGGGGTGTGTGACTATTTTAAATGGTTTATAAAGTACTGGCGTACCACCACCACTGTGTTGTAATAGAGTTTCGTAAGCAGCTCTAATGTGCATGCAAACACACTGCCTGTAAATGCACAACAGATGGAAAGAAAATCCTAGGGGAAACGTTTTCTTTGAAACCATCCATCAAGAATTGTATTGTTGACATAAACAAAAGGGCAATGTTGGTGAGTTGTTCTGTATTACCTGTAAAGATGTGCCCATAATGATCAGGAGATCTGCTTTGGGGAAATCTTTAGAATGCAAGAAGTACTTCTGTGGAAGGTCTTCTCCAAAAAACACCACGTCAGGCTTCACGGTTCCAGCACAGAAGGAACACGTGGGAACATTGCCACTCATAATGGCAACCTGTGAACCGCAAGGGAAACCGGTACCTTTAGCCATGGATTATTGGGGTTTTTTTTGTGACCGATTGTGGTTTCATAACAGCATGCGCTGGGGGCTGACCTTGGCGTCCTCGGCAGGATAGGGTGTGTAGCACAGGTGACATGAGGCTGTGGCAAAGTTACCATGAGCTTCCACCAGTTTATCATCTGGGATGCCACACACTTTGAACCAAACAAAAAGAACAATGGTTGCAAACATTACAAACCGCCATGCCGACGTTTTTAAAGGACAAGTAAAACGCAATATTATTTTTACTTTTCTATTGGAAATGATACTTTTAAGTTCCCCCCTCACTCTTCTCCAGGCCGTCTATGTTCTGGGTGTACACGCGCAGCAGCAGACCCTTGTGGTGGAGCGTGCGGATGAAGTAGTGGATGTAGTTGGGCCGGTGGCTGCCGGGGTAGAGCTCCTTGGCCAATGAGAAGAAGGCTTGCGGGTGGTCGGAGAAGTAGTCTATGTTGAACACCGCTTCGGGGTAAGGAAGGTTGTAGCGCTCCAGGTTCGCATACAATCCTGTTCCTGGCGTTCTGAAAGCGGAGCACAGGCCGTGGGGTATTTGACAGGACTAGTCCTGGAGAGCCAGCCAGTGTGTAGGGGTGTTTGTTTGTAAAAACCCACCTGAAGTCTGGGATTCCACTAGCTGTGCTGATTCCAGCTCCGGCCACCACCACGATATCCTTACACCGGCCAAGCTTCACCAGGCGGGCCACTGAGGCCAGACCGCCCCGAGAGCCAGAGGAGGACTTGACATTGGGTCTGGCCCGGTGGTACTCCTTGGTGGACAACGGTGTAGCAGGCTGACTGCTCTGCGTAGAATCCCTGGATGTGTTGCACTCATTTCCCTCATTGAAGACTGGGCTGAAAGGCACACAAAACATGTTTCCCCTCACTGCACTTTCCCCTCTGCAGAGGCCTGATCTCCGATGGCCTAATAACTAATCAGAGACGCCATGCATCCATAATAATAATAATAGCAACTGCAAGCAGCAATACCGGAGACCACGCAGTTGGTCCATTTCGAATGGGCACGTTTTGAGCGGGCAAATGACTAGTAAGAAAAATAGTAATAATGATGAAGATGAGGATAACGTGGAAGCCTTACCACAGAGAAGACACATCTCGGCCACTCACACTCATCTGGCTGAGGTCCTGGGCCAGAGCTGAGTCTGTGTGTTTCCTGCGCTGTTTCCCATACTGCCCGGGCCCGGAGTCCTGTTGCTGTGCTGGGCTCAGCCTGGCCTGGGATGCAGCACTGCGGGTCATCCTAGTGACCGCAGGATGTGTGGCTGCTTTCTTCTCCGATGCGGCCCTGGATTTACTCATTTCAAAACCTGCTGATGCAAAAGAAAACAAAAACAAAACTGCCTTAATACAGGTCAGTGACTCTTGCTCTGTCTTTACTCTATCAACCAATATGCCACATTTCTCAAGAAAATGTATTGATATTAATCAAAATGAAGTTATTTGGTTAATACATTTGATTTGTATTATTTGAAGACATAATTGTCTTATATACATAAATCCATTCACTTCAATAAAACAAACTTGTTATTCTTGCTCCTCCCACCATTTCATTAGCTGCTCATTTCAGCCATATTTAAAAACCTGTTAAGCTTTCGTTATTAAATCATTTCAGTGCTCCTTTTGTGTTCACCCTCCTCCCACATTTTAAAACTGCCTGCTTCTGAACAAAAGGTAGTGGCTGTAATATATTTAGGGCTCCCACCACCACTCTCACAATGTATGTTAATACAGTCCACAGCTGTGGCCGCTTTACTGGTCAGGAAAGAACAGCGTTCCTTAGGATGTCAGTAGTGAAAGAGAAGCCTAGATTGACTGTGTGTCAACAAACCCAGCCGGGAAAGAATAAAATATGGCCGCCAGAGACCTCCGTCCAAAACTGGAGGAGAAAGGGAGAAGGCGGTGCAGAGATAAATGATGTGGAGACAAGATTCAATAAAGAGAGAGAGGAAACAGCGAAAAGAGAAAACGGGGCGGTGTTTAATCATGGCGAAACATGAATACAAAAAAATGTATATATCATCATCACGCTACTTAGCACTGCAGACTACTTCTCTTTTTCATCTCCATTTATTGTGTTAACAGACCAGATTTCCACTCCAGGCATGAGCTAAACAACTGAAGTCCCCGGGAGGCTAGGGGACCCAGCTGAGGAGAGGCAATAAATCACCAGCCAATTATTAAGGTCCAGCCCAGATGGTGCCGTCTCACAGACCCCATCCACTGTCAGGAGCATCTCTGCAAGGCTGCACAAGCAAACACAGGCAGCGCAGAAGTACTATGATTTCACAGGGAGGGGGATAATGCAGGCCTGCTACAGTTGGTGTCTGCATTCTGGTAGTGTTATCAGTTGTACATATACCTGTTCATTTGTCTTGCAAAAGACAGTAAAGTTGTGCAAGATAAGTTATAAAATACCCAATACTAAGAACATCTAAAATGTGTGCTCACGAAAAGTCTTCTCTCACTTTAAATCCTGCTCCAATGTTATTGGGCAAACAAAAGTTCTTTCATTGTTGGGGCCAAGTAACCATCCTATAGATTATTTGAATCCTGACAACGACCTAGAACAACAACACATGGGGACAACATCTTCTATTCCATACTCATGTCCAGCTGATGCACGATTAAAAACGTCACACCATACGTCCGTGTTATATCCGTGGTGAAGGCAGGGAGGAGTTGGAGGAGAGAGTTAGACAGCTCCACAGCGAGCGGGGGATGGGCTGGTGAGGCCAACAGTGTGACGGGAGCAGTGTGAGTGTGAGCTGGAGCGAGGAGGAGGAGGAGGTTAGCAACAGGTTACGCTGCTGTGGAATGAGCTGACTGACTGACACAGGAACAAACTGGCAAATAGGTTGTGATGTTGACAGTGCCCGATGAGCAGACGGTAAACACTACGGCTGTTGGACATTATTACCTTTTTTTGACATTTTTATTTGAAGAATCCCAATTGATGGTTAATCCACGAAACTAAAAAGGTGTTTCGTAAATAACTGTACTGTTAAAAGCATTTATACAATGACAAAAAATACACACATAATACATGCATCATTGTGTATGCCTAATAGGTATCTTCAATGACTTAACATTGTAGTTGGCAGATCTAGGGCGACAATTGTGGTCCAAGATGCTGTTCTGGTCCATCTATTATTCCTAAATGACAAATAAATCCCTGGATGAATGACAAAGGCTTTAAAAGGAATTGGGAGCCGGCCCCTTGGTTGGCCTTTCAGGGGTCTGGCTCTCCCACTTCTGCCCCAGTTTAAATGCCCAGCCCAATGGGGTCTGAAGAGCCCTGCAATAGGCCTGGACCACCAGGGGTGCAGCCTCTCATACGCTTACAGTAATCTAATTAGGCCTGTCCCACAACATCGGTCATCACTTCCGCACTGACCAACAACCCCTAAAGCCTGCCTGCCTTGGGATAATCCCTTTTAAAACGCAGAAAGGCAGAACCCGAGTGAAGGCCTCAGCGTCAACACCACCACAACCAGAGCCCCGGTGTATTCATTTCAATAAAGCACATGTTCTTTGACATTTATCCTGCTGGATGGTGCTGAGCATTCGTATAGGATCCCCTATTCATAGAATGCAATTCATCATACAATAACATTTACAATATGTACATTTAGTGCAGTTCAATTTGATTTGCCTCAGAAGTACAGGCAAACCTATAGTCAAATCATTACAAATATCCACACATGTACAAAATAATAAACAACTAAATATGACACATTGATTATATTTTTCTGAATGGCCTTTACCTCTATATTCTTTACCTAAAAAAATAGACGTCACACACACACACACACGTTAGAAGGCACCGCTCTTTGATCTCTACTGCCCCCCACTGGCTAGCCCGTTGCCACGGAGACCTCTTCAATACTCCGCGAGGCAATAGCTTTATGTTCTCTGTCCCCGCCCGTTCACTAATGACATATCACTTTGTGTTGCATCTTTGTTGGACTCTCAATTGACACAAAGCAGCCGGGCCTAATTTGTGTTGTATATTGTTTGCTCAAACAGTGGGGAAGGAGATGGAAGGAGGTGGAGAGTGGGCTAGCCGACGTAGCCGGCTAGGTCTATGGATAGCTAATGCCTCTTGTACCATTGTAGGTCTTAGCAATAGTTTTTCCACTGCCATATACGATATAATAAGATCTTATGATACACACTTTTGTGATACAAAGCAATCATGATGAGGAGACATGACTAAGATCAGAAGATTTAGCCTCCAATATAGCAGTTCGAATTTTGATTATTTATATTAATAAAGAAAAACTTGGACAAGAGTGTTATTTTTGGTGTCTAATGAAATGGTTATGAAAATAGTAGTCTCACTAGATCATTCTCGACCACAGATGTAAGAACATTTCCGACACCAAATCCAGAATAAACCAAATCTAAGCATAAAAACAACCAAGATTATAACCAGATACTAGGCCTATAAACACACGGCTATTCAAAATCACAATAAAAGCATGATTCTTATTATAAGTATGACGCTTCTCTATGCTTGCCAAACGTATACACAAACAGATCCATGACACTAAATACCACTCATTGATTTATTAATGGTAATGGTTGCCCTATTAGTACCTAAAACTGTGGTTACACTGCCATCTGCTGACCTTTAACAATATTACAGATAATACCATAAAAACAACATACGCAGCATCAACTTCCATTTTGCCCTCTGATGTTAGCAATGTTAGATACAATTTGAAATGCATAATACAACTTGCATGGATCTGATTAAACATATAGCATGTGCATACAGTGATGTATAGGTTGGCAGTGGCTAGGGCGGTAGAGCAGGTTGTCTGGCAACCGGAAGGTTGCACCTTGTCACATCCTCTTCCATCGAGTAAAAATTAAAACAAAGGAACTGTAGATGTGTTAAAATGTCTACAGACCATTTTCACAGTCCTTAATAAGGGACAATTACCCCCTTCAAATCCTGTTAGAACAAATATAGTAGCAAACATAGTCTTAAGGTTGGTGGGCCAGTGTTAGCAAAAATGAGATAATCTGTTGGAATGAGTGCTCCTCTTGACACTGGATAGACTAATTCATCCAGGTCAACAACACGCATATCATCATTGGCCTTCAAAAACACCCACCTGACCATAATGCTTTAGTCCTGCTATACCCTTCATAACCAAGGAGCAATACGACTTAAGAGATGTAGGCCAACTTCATTAATGCCAAATAGGAAGTTAATGCCATATTAGCAGAAACATATATAGATAGATAGTCATAGGAATAAAGATAAAAATAATAAAATGATATGCAGAATATGAGTAGACATGTAAAGGCAAAAGGTAAATGTAAACATTATAGAGACTAGTTGAGGTGGAAAGTATCGCTACTGGTAATGCTATTGAAACTATACATTATTGACTATGTACACTACACATATGGTGTGTCTAACATGTCCTAGGCAGTCCTGTGTGTCATTGTGGGGGAGAATAGGTACTTAGATGTGCAAGATGCCTCTTCAGAAGTCTATGGAGCCAGATGTTGGCTGTATGAGTTCCTGAGTACGACATCCAACACAACTGTCCCCCCGCAAGATGGTTGTTGTGGTTGGTGTTGCCTGCTGTCAATTCATGAATATGAGGTGATGTCAAAGCATGGAGTAATAGTAAAGGTAGACCATCATTTGCACATCTTTATATCCACCTTGGTTAGGCTACTAATCTAAATAACAGGATGGATACAGGTAACTAACACAATAGAAACTGGCCTATAGGACTATAATAGCCTATATTCTGTGCAGTGTAGGCAACATTTCATGAATGAATACATCAATGTGATGATGATGATGATGATGTCTGCAATGCAGGCATTTCCCAGCATACCTCATGATAACATGTGAACGCTGCTACCAAGCTTACCACAAAAAGAAGACCAAGTATTTTACTCAAATACACCTTGTGGCTAAAAAGCATAATTCATGTGCATAGCCTATAGACGGCCATTCATGACCAGACAGGTTGGTGACTTCAAATGAGTGAATGATGTCCACATAACCCACGTCACCCTGCATCGTTTTAGGTCAAGTTAGGTTGCCTACCTGTCTTCCCAGAGGGCGGCACTTTTGAAAGCTGATTAGACGACGGTCAAAACACAGACGGCGAACTTGCCGGGATAGGCTACTCGGCGCTGCAAACGTTTCAAAACAGAAAGAAAACGACTCGACTCAAAACATAAACCATATACCACTCGTTCGACTCGGCTCTATATCAAATGTGGGCCTACTTGTTTAGATGTTTCTTCCCTCTGAGAACAACACACACGCATGTTTGCGGTACAGGTTCTAGATTCTAGATTTACGTCACTTCCACTTTCAGTGCGGGAAAACGGCTCTGTGATTGATTCCCATCATTGTCCAATCCCGCCAAAATGATACTAATAAATAGGCTAATGATGTTGACGTTTCTTTTTCACATACTATTGTGTCTTCAATACATGTGTTGAAATGTTCACTTTGAAACCTATGCTATGGTTCAGAAAAATATATCGATATATGGTAGATTAGGATTCGATTATTCGTTTTCTGTAAAATACAAATAAAGTCCTTCATATGAATGTAGAACAAATGTACGGATACGTCGTGACGTGACATGGCTGTGACTTTCTACCATTTTAAGAGAC
>OMKP01001260.1:12766-29262 GCA_900302375.1 Bathygadus melanobranchus
GGGGGGGGGGGGTGTCGGAGCAGTATTTAAAATGTGTGTGTGTGTAGACTTTTCACAAGGAGGTTTAAGCTTTGCCTTGGCCCCTAACTGGTAGTGCACACTACTTCTAGGGTAACGGGCCCCTTGGAACAGGAACCAACCACAGCTTCCCATACCTTTTTTTTTTTTTCATTTATTCAATGAAACATTTGTTAATGTTTTATTTGAGATGGGACCTGCCACACTTGGTAAAACGTTTGGCAATCACAGAGGTCCGATCAGCAGACACACTTATTTTCTCAAGACAAAGCGCTGTGCCTTTACTTGCAAGACAATCAAACATTAGTGGGGGTTTTTTTTACCATACTTGCAGAAAAAAACATAATCTAGCATTTCTTTTGGGAACTGTATTCTGAAATGCTTAACATGTACTTCTGTCTCCAGTGAGTTGTTTGAGGTGTGGCGTAAACATTGGGTCACTACGTAGTTGGTTGAGTACAAATAAAGTGACAAACAGTTTCAGAATGCACATTTGAACAGCATTGAAGAGCTTATGTTGATTTTTGTTGAGGGGCTTGTAAAAACAAAGAAAGAAATGTGTAACGTTTGCCGTGCTGAGTACTTTATATCTACATGTTAACAGGTAAAACAAATCGAATGCCTTAGTTCTAAATTCCTGTTTGAATACATAGTATTTGAGGCTGTTTACACATGCTGACATCTTCATGTCCAATTGAGTTTGCAACAAAGGAAAGTGTTATGTAACTAATTCCAAATAGCTGTGAAATCCTCAATATAACTCCAACCTCTGGGCAGACCAGTTTGTCCTGGAATGGAACATATATATATATACACACACACTTCAACACACGAAATGCATACATTGGCGTTATGCATGGCCATGTGTCAAAATCGTTATTGTGTTGATCAAGCTATTTGAAATGCTCAACCGTGGAAGTTTCCAGAGCAGTGACCATGAATCTGCGTAACTGATGTCTGCTTGAGGATAATTTCAGTCTGAGATGTGAACCATGTTTACCTTTCTTGCAGACGAGATAATGATAATGATAAAGGTCTGTGGAAAGCCAATGAGTGAACTCCAGGTTTTCTCATTTGTGTTGAAGCCTACATGATGGTATGGCCTATACCTCAGTAGGACCGCTTATATCAATATATATTCAACTTTTTGGTTTGTTTGTTTTTTATCTCAAAAGCATAATTGTTTCACAATCAAAACTTTATAGTACAAGTATGTTTCATAATTAAAAGAATTTGTAGACAAAACCTTTGCTGCAGTAGTTTAATTATCGTAGGTTGTTTTTCATTGTATACGCATTTGTTGGAGTATTGGTCTTCCTAGAATCTGAAATCAGTTAAGTCTAGGTGGCTCCAAGTTTGTCTAAAGTGGTATAGCACTGAATCAAATAAACCAAATAAATATGTAGTTAATTTATTTTTAATATATTGGATTAGATTACATTAAATGAAGATCACACGCTTTGTGGGATTTACTTTTAAGTGTGATGATGTGAAGTGTGAATGTATGTTCTGGCAAAGTGCCTATTTTGCATATTATGTATATAGTTCTTGCATGGTGCAAAACTGTCCATGTGATGTGGTAAAGTGCATGCTCTTTGTGCATAAGACATTGTAATGCGTAAAATGTTGAATATTACGTTAGTGTAGCTTACAGTGTCCATTTGGCGTAATGTAATTTGTACGAAAACATAAAACGATAAATAAGTGATTGTAGTGAAGGTTGTGCCCAATATTAATGTCAGAGCCACTCTAACTACCATATAAATAACTCATATTTCAACCACCATCCCATTCTCTGAAAAACCAGTACAAACCATCAATTGTCTTTTATTCAACCAATATTGAAGGCTTTGGCAGCATATTTTAATATGAGCTACGACTTGTTCAAAAGAAAATTCTTGGTGCACTCTTGGTGTCTTAGACACGGTTTTCTGCTTAAAACATCTGCTTAAGCAGTGTCATTTGGTGAACCTTATACAAGGGTTTTGTTTATTTCTGATCTACTCATCATTGGCCTTGATTTCACTTTTCTGCCCGAATCTCCAGCGGGCCAATGGTAGCCACAATCTTTCCATGTTGCTTCACAGCGAACTCAGGTGTGTCTCGCTTGTCTGTGTAGGGATAATGAGGAAGGTTGTTATTTGAAAGAACAGCACATCTCCACAAATTCTGCCAAGCACATAAAAAGTTGATGGACTTACTTCTTCTGGGACAGTTTACTTGACAGGATTCGCCTGGCCCAGGTGTGCATACTGCAGTGCTACAGTGTATATACACCTGGATGGGACCGACAGTGTTAGCTGTGAGATACTGGCATGTATGGATTATTATGTGATAATTGATAATTGATTCACCTGCTCCTTAAGGGGGGTCATGGAGTTTGGTTCCACAAAGGTAAACATTTGGAACATGACACGTCTATAGTGGCTTGGAAAATCTAGCCCAGATGAAGCACCGACAGGAATCAGAGAAGACAGGTAACGGTCACTCTGGTATGGACATCTGAACAAATAAGGACCTTAGTCCTGGTTGCAAGTCTGTCATCACACCAGTGTGATGTAACAACTGTACAATGAATATTGATTTATGGGGTTAAATTATGAAATGTTTTGTAATTTAACACTAACATCCATAAATCATGTATTTTCATTGCAAAAATATAATAAAGTATTATGTAAGTCGTATTATATCATAGAAAGTAATATATTGAAGTATTATATTATGTTAATATTTTCTTTGATCACCTCTTTAAAATTGGTATATTTATATATTTACCCGTCCACACAGATGTCCCACTGGGGCAAGCTGTGTGGGTTGGGAGTAGTGGTGGTCCAACAGCGACCAAGAGTCAGAACAAGGTTAGGATCGGTCATGTGCAGGAGACGCAGTTCCATGAAAACTGGCTCCCTCAACGCCTTGGTGACAGGATAGTCTGAATCCACAAAGTATGAGGAGAACGCCGCATCCACTGTAAGAGGAACGAGTTCATTGTTACTCTCATTTTGTTCAAGATCCTGGCATATCTTATCTGCACTATGTACGTTTTCCCATTAGTAACCTCTAGTGGCTAGAGTTGTAACTACAGTTATAGCTATATGATTTTCAGACGACAGTTACTATCGTCTAAAACTCGACCAGAATACATCAATTAATAGAGAACAACGTCTTGAGAAACGATCTAGTTAGTACATATTTTTAGTAAGAGTAAATAGCTGCAATAGAAAAGTTACACAGTGCCGGTTTAAATACACTAGCATGAAACGTGTTTTTTTGTCTGTTGTTTTTACCTTCATCACAGCCCTTTGTCACACATTTTCCATTGGCCAATCTTAGCTCTACTTGAATGGGTCCAAGAGCTGCAACCGAGGGGGGAGGGTTATCCAGTGGCTGGACTTCAACTATCAGTGATTCCACAGATGAGCCGATGTATCTACACTGGAAGAACAGTCTGAAAGAAAAGGAAAAGTGATATACTCCTGAGTTACAGGGTTACATTCAACAGTGTTATGTTTCTAAAAAATGGTTTACCTACTCATAGGAGCTGTCCCTGGTGACTAATCCTGAGTCTCCAATGCCAAATTCATAGGAGGAAGTCATCCTGTTCTCATAGATTATAACACCTTGCTCTTCCTGTGGGAGCAGCCACCATGCTTGTACAACTTATCATAATAATCATAACCATAATTTAGATCTGTTAAAAATAATAATAATAATAATAATAATGAAGAAAAATGTATATATATTTGTGTATGTGTGTGAGTGTGTGTATACCTACCATAACAACAGAGCCACAGGTAGTTACAGGAAAGTGGTAGATTACAAAGGCTGAATTACGGTCAACATAAGTGCAGCCAGCACCTGAATCCAGAAGTGTAATGGACTCCAGGTAAATGTTGGGCACAGTTGCATCCCTGGCCACCACCACAATAAAGTGGGCATCCTTGGTGCACTGGACAGTCACTATAGTAGCAAAGCCACAAGCATTAGAAGAGGTCTTCTACAATTCCGCACATTTAAAAGAAAATAATGTCCTGTTTCATGCCTTTTCTGAACACACCCACCTGCTTTGCCATAGTAGCATCCATTGTTTTCAAAGCAGCAGCTAATGGCGTTACAAGCACCGGCCGTTATATCAGCACCTCCACAGGGAACCCTTTGGCTTATCGCAACATCACAATTTTTGGCAGGAGCAACAGGAGGTGTATGTCGTTGTGGCACCTGCATAGGTTGAGGACCTGGGACCTTAGGCTTTTGAGCATCTGCATCCCTCTGAAGTTCCTGAGGATTCTGTGGCGGTGGCTTTGCCGGCCATGCAGGGAGTTTGGGTGGCTGACGATTTTGTGGGGTCTGCGAGGCAAGGGGCTGACGGTTCTGTTGGGGCATCTGTGGTGACCAGGCCAGTAGCTGAGTGTTCTGTCGGAGCAGCTGAGGGTTCTGTTTAGGCAGCTGTGTTGACCAGGCTTGTGGCTGAGGGTTCTGTTGGAGCAGCTGAGGGTTCTGTTTAGGTGGCTGAGGGTTCTGTTGGGGCGGCTGAGGGTTCTGTTTGGGCAGCTGTGGTGACCAGGCTTGTGGCTGAGGGTTCTGTTTGGGCAGCTGTGGTGACCAGGCTTGTGGCTGAGGGTTCTGTTGGGGTGGCTGAGGGTTCTGTTGGAGCAGCTGAGGGTTCTGTTTAGGTGGCTGAGTGTTCTGTTGGGGCAGCTGAGGGTTCTGTTGGGGCAGCTGTGGTGACCAGGCTTGTGGCTGAAGGTTCTGTTGAGGTGCACCCTTCTGCGCTTCCACCAAGGTTCCAGCGTAGCAACCCAGCAGGACTAGTGCCACAACTAAGGTGGCACTTGAATGTCTCCCCATGGCCTCTGGATCTAGCAGAGCAATCCACAAGGCTGCTGTTTGTGCTGGCTCCTGCTTTTATATGTGGTGATATGTGGCATATAAATAAACTCCACCCTCAAGGCCACCTCCGTCAACATTAGTGTTCCCTAATGTTTTATAGATTTTAGTTGGCACATTTCTCAGCCTCTTTGATAGCTTGTATCAAGATCAGTTTTAAGGATGGGACAAACAATAACTGATGTATCAGCTCACTTCACTGGACATGACTTGACAACATTTATTGACAAAGGCCACATTTGGGTCATAACGACACTTACTAAGGTCTGTTTGACCTCTAAACTTTATTTTCCAGCAAATATTTATTTTTCAAGTGCACATTGAACAGGCCTTGTCAACTTTGCTCTTAAGTGCTTGTATTAAATATTCAAAACAATATTAGCAATGCCAGGAGGAAGCCTTTTTCACAGCATGCATGTCAAAATAACGTGTATTCAGAGCCAAAACACCATCAAGCTCAACCTTCTGGCACACTCCGTCAACAAAAGCATTTTTTGGAGAAAAGGACCGAGAAGAAATTGGCCTACGCTTCCCACAATGCAAAGTTGTCTAATCCGTGAATCAGTGCGCCTGTTCTCAAGAGTCGCGTCGCAGACGGAGAAGCGTGACTCCATCCGCCTTTTAAACTGGGATAGAAACAGTAGCGCGTGACATCGTCGAATGGGAGTAGCCAGGCAGTTGAGGTAGCAGATATGTCATATTCTTCAAATGCACACGCAGACACAAAAAACAGGAAAAGAAGGCTGGCCGACGGTCAAGGTAAGGTCAAACAAATACGCGGTACGAGAGCCAAAGCAGGCGTAACTTTGATGTACCCTTGTTCTGTAAATAAACGGTCCGTCTCGTAATGTTGTGTTGCATTGGGATCAAGTGCAGCACAGCAACCCGACGGCTCACTCCAGCCAGTGACGTACTGCGACGTGAGTGATGGAGAGAAGCTGACACATTTGCACAATGTTGCGTCCTTCCCTATTTTATACAATCTATATGATCTCTATGATCCTACCAGAATACCACGGGCAACATCAGGCCCAATACAGATTAGTGACGCGTCCCACTTAATAGACTGCTACTAGCCACGAGTAGTAGTCTACTACTACTGTAACTAACTCCTATGTTCAATTGGTAACGAACTAACTCCTATGTTCAATTACGTCTACACATCACACTAGTTCATAATTGCTTCACTACATTGCAACTTGCAGTAGGCTTATTCGATTCGGCTAAAACGTGTTTGAATATACACTACAGGCTCAGGAAATCGTTAAAAGGTAAACAATACGGAACTGAACTCATGGTGCAACTGTTGTAGGAAAGGAGAAGCTTGAAACTTCAACTTTTAATGGTTTGTTGAGTATCCTGTCAACTCTCCAGCTAAACAAGATGTGTAGGCTGCTCTTGTATGGTAACAACACAATCCTCCGCACTACTCACCAAGTTATAACGACTTATTGTAAGTCGCTTTGGACAAATGCCCTAAATGTAAATGTATAACCTAATGATTTAATTTACACTTGCCAGTAGCCAGTGTATTCGAGACCTTGTCTCGAGACCACTTTTTCACGTACTCGGTCTCGTCTCGGAATTGAAAGCAATTGGTCTCGGTCTTGTATCGGTCTCGGACTAGAGCTGCATGGGTTGGTCTCGTCATTTTCGAGGGAGACCTCGAGACCGTTGTTTTTTTTCACCACATGACACGATCATTTCTCATACTCTCAAAATAATTAATTATACATATTAAAAAAAACATAAATTAAAATGAATCCATTAATTCACATTGTATTGCCCGATCCCAGAGTGCCACGCCGCTGTGAAGTCCGTTTGTCCAACCAAAGATATTTTTAAACAGTCTGGTCCTAAGCGCCAAGATGAGTGAGCAATCAGTGGTCGTGAAATTTGCTCAAAAAACAGCGCAGAATGCAAATTCTGTAATATAGTGATTTCTGAGACGTCTGGCACCACATCAAATTTCGACCTCCAGGTATTTTGACAGCCTACAAGAGTCTATATGAATGTATTCGTTTTAAGTCCCTGTAAGGAAGCTGGAGATATAGAATATTAAGGGGTGATGGTAAATAAGTGAAATTAACGACTCGCCCCAAAGTCCCAAAGTCTTGGTCTTGACTTGGACTCAACCCTTTAAGGTCTTGGTCTTGTCTCGGTCTCGATATAGGTGGTCTCGTCCCCATCACTGGCAGTAGCCCTTCACAGAATCGTAGCCCTTAACTTCTGTCTTATCAGTGTATAGATATTGACAAGACATGACTCCAACATGCGTGTCACGATGTTGTATTTTGTTTTTTTAGTGTCTGTTTTGAATCAATTAAACTATCCGTTTCCTCTTGGTTGCACTTCTGCTGCAGATGGACCATGGGACCGGGATCCTCAAGCACATAATGGGCTTTTCTGTGAGCGACTCTGTGGAGAAGGAGGAGGAGGCGGGCAACGCTCTGATTCTGTAGACTCTCAAGCGGCGGGCTGGTTCCCAGGACTGGGGAGCACCATGCAATGTATGTTGGAGCCGCAGGCCGCCGTTGTAACCACACAACGACATCTTCTTACTCGTGTTATTTTAGTAATTACTAGTTTGCCTTACTGTGTTCTGCTTCGTAGCCAGTGGTGGAGGAAGTACTCAGATATTTTACTTTAGTAAAAGTAGTAATACCACACTGTAGAAATACTTATAATAATTTCTGATGCATTTATGTATTCATCGCTTTAATGTTGCAGCTAGTAAATAGGAAGCTAATTTTAATGTATTTACATTTTATATATTACTTTACATATGCTGGGTACCTTGTGAATTTCCCCCCGGGACCAATACATCTTTATTGAGATAATAATGTCATCATTTATTTATAGTTAATGCAATCCATTTTTGATTATATTTTGTATTGTTAATTTTTATCTGCAAAGTAATTCATAACTAAAGCTGTCAGATACATGTAGTGGAGTGAAAAGTACAATATTCACCAATGAGATGTGGAGTAGAAGTATAAAGTATCAGAAAATAGAAATACTCTAGTAAAGCCACCACTGTTCGTAGGCCACAGCTCTCATGCCTGCGATGACATCCGGGAGGAGGGTCTCGGCAAGACCACCATAAGAGCCGAAAATGAGGTGGAGGCCAACAAACTAGTCAACAACTACAGGGTGGGTGGAAGAAGGCGAAGGAGTGTTTTACGATATGGTGTAGAACATGTGCTGAAAAAACAAAACCATGCTGGCACATGAATATATATGTGTGTGTGTGTGTGTGTGTGTAGTTTGGTTTTAGAAAATGGAAGAGCCACGTGACTGAGCGTCCATTTGAAGACCGATCAGAAGTTGTGAAAGAGCTCTACTCTGACCTTAACATTATAAAACCACACAGCAAAGGTACACTTCCCATTAATGCTTAGTTTTTTTCAGTGTCAAAAAGCACTTGCTGAGTTATGGCTAACATGGTGTGATGTTTCTCCCTCTGGTTTAAGGTGATCTAATCACTGTTGGAAACATAGCATATGTGTTTCTATTCGGTTGGTGGGTGTCTCTGGTGTATCTACTGGTCTGCATACTCATGTTCATCACTGTCATTGGGACACCGTATGGTAGGATGATACACTTTGGCTTCTGTAGTTCATTAGTTATATTTGCCACTAACAAGGTTGATCCCATCCTTACTCATTCCTAACTCATTCCATACTAACCTTTCTTCTTCTTCAGGGCAGCTGTGCTGGCGGTTGTCACGGTACTTCCTCTGGCCTTTTGGCAAAATAATCCAGGAGGTAACATATCATAGTTCACTTGTATTGCTCTTCCTTTGTGAATCTGACTAAAGCAGAAGCTTTTTTTCTGTAGGGTTTCCCCTAAAAAAAGTTTATTGAAGGTGAAAGAGGCAAGTGATAGCGTAGGGCTGTATGTTGGGCGATATTGAGAAGACATGCTGTCTATGTAAGATACATTTGTCAATCAAGGGGGTCATATCAATTCATGATTAATATTCAGCGAGTCCATCAAAGGAAAACGTCAGGATTTTTCAACCTGGACCCCATTTTCCTAACATGTTGGGTCTAACTGACTAATAAGGACAATCATTTAAGTTGAATGATTGTCCAGTTGAAGTTGAAGTTGGTCCAGTATTGAGCGAGAGCGCAGCCGCAAAGAAATCAGCATTGCAACACTTTGGGGCAGTTCCGCCCGTCAATGTACATCTTCTAAAAGTACTTGTTTTTGCCACTGACAGGCTCAGAGTGTTATTAAGTGTTTGATAACATTATGGAAAGGATCCCTACAGAGATTGATCTGGTCTGTTTGTTATTGTGTCTAACCAAGTCTCGCTCAAGGAGAACTTACTCTGAAATCTCGCAAAATCTCACATTGTCAAAATCAGTTAAATATTCAGCCATGACTTTGAATATCTTTTAGATAAAACTAATGTATGCTTTCTGTAGGGCAACACAACAAACTCAACTCTTGTGAGATTTCAGAGTGAGACTTATCCTTGAGCAAGGCTTGGTTAGACACAATAACAAACAGACCGGATCAGGCGAAAAGTGATTTGCAAACATTTTCTTCCACCTGTGACAGAAGAGAGCATCGCAGCTGATGACACATTGGAAACACGTTATAAGACGCGCTCTCCCTTAATTGTACAAGTTGTTTTTTTTAATGGTTGAACCTTAAACTGCGATGTTTTGAGGTATTTAACGGTTTAAATGGATATTGCCCAACCTTACTGCGATGTTATGTCTTCTACATGTTTGTATGAACCAATAAGATGCCATGTTTCCATAGGTAGGGAATGGGGTAATGGGCTGCTGTGCGAGGTCCCCCTACTGTGGTTGTAACATGGTAGGGGAGGATGTGGTGCCCATCTTACTGCCCTCACCCACAGAGGTCCCAGACTCTGGAATGCCCATCCCTCCACGGACCCCCTACTGGGTGAGCATGCCATCATTCAATGTTCTATGTTTGATTGATTACTATTGTGTCGCAAAATTCTTTGTTATTTGTACCCGTCTGAACACGCAGACACTGCAGAAGTGTATTGTCTTGAGTACTACAGTACAGTACAGATAGTTCTGTTTTCCTTTGTGGTGCTCCCACTATTGCGGGCATAGAAATAAGAGGTTGTGGCAAGTGGGCAGTTACCTACCGAGCAATCTCGTCAAAACTTTGCACAATGTTCCAACAACCTATTTGCTTTGGAAGTAGGGTTTAGACTACAATGAAGCTCTGCTGTAATGAAATGAATGAATGAAAATGATGGTTATCCCAGTTAGTTTAATTTACTGGGACCAATCTGTGAATGGGGCTTAGGTTAGTGAAACTGAAGTGTGCATTTGGGCGTATACAGGAGAGCTGGACTCCCTGCCCCAGAATGAATAAAAACTAAAGCAGGGCTCGACAGTAATGGTTGACATTGGCAACCATTTTGAGAAATTGTCAACCAATTCTTGGCATTTGGTTGCCATCAGTGGCCACCATTTTTTAACATAAAAAACAGGACAAGTGGCAAAATATGCACCCCAAAATAAATCCATTTGTTGCATTAGTGATATTTAAATATTGCTGTTACAGTTGGAACCAGAACACTGCACATCCGTTATTTTTGTTTATTGCATGTGCACAAACAACACAAACAATTTAAGCTGTTGACTGTGGGGTGAAAAATTTGACTAACCCGTCAACATCACAAACAAATTGATTCAACTGACAAAGAACCGGATGAACCTGAATGAAAAACAAACAGGATATTTGTGAAGTCTTGCGAGGTTAAGTATCCTAGCATCTTTGAGCTGGACGGAAAATTATACTGCAAAGCATGTACAACATACATTTCGATAAGTGACAAAAAATGGCAACCATATTTTCACCAAAAGCTGATGCCTGCTTGCCAGCCTGGCAACCACTATTAAAAGTTTGTGTTGAGCCCTGTAAAGGCATTTGTTTCAAAGGCGGGCTCCAGGGGTTTGGCTTACCTTTAATTGCAGACAACAATACATGAAAAGAATAGAAGAATTTCAATGAAAAACACACAGCTAGAGTAGAGAGTAGACTAGAGGAAGGTTACAGAAAGAAGCAGTTCTCATTCCACACAATCAAATTAGGATAATGTTCAAAAGTTTAAGAGACTGAGACTGTTTGTTTTATAATCGAACTATTCAAATAATAAGCCAGCAAAAAAGTCACTCATTACCATTTAAAATCTAGCGCCGTTTCACGACATACGTCTGGCTGCTGCTGGGCTTCCCTCTGTTGGCTGTGGTCCACTCTCTGGCCTGCGTCCTCTCCTGGACCCTGGTCTTCACTATTCCTGTGGCCAAGATGAACGCACGTACCCTGGGCAAAATACTCCTGATGGCCCCCGAGGATGTGTCTGTCACCACCTTCTCACCAAGGAATGTAAGGAAATGTTTTAGGTGCAGCGAATCAGGAAATAAGTATGTCTTAATGTAGTCTTAATTGTGTTTTGATGTCATGACATTGTGAAGCCTGTGCACTGGATGCTAACTGTATCGTGTATGTTTTAGCAGCAGGCATATGAGACGAAAGCACTCCTATGTTGTTATAATGCAACCAACTGGTACTACTACAAGTACACTGTGGATGGAATCAACGTGTTTGCTGTCAGTATCCTTAACGTGTGTGTGTGTGTGTGTGTGCGTATGTGCGTATGTGCGTATGTGCGTGTCAAAAATGTCCTGTTGAAATCTTAACACTCCCATCTCAGATTTGCTTCCTCTGGTAATTGTTGCCATGGTGATAGGGTACATTGACAAAGGAAACCAGTATGCCAGCTCCAACGTAAAGTTTGGCATAGCCGTCAGTTCGATCATACCTTTGTCGTACTACATTGGTATGGGCATTGCCAGGTAAGCGCTAAGCTAATCAAACCCTTTGTTCAATAGTAACCTTTGAAAGGGTACTATTGAAATGGTCAATTAAATACCTAATAAAAGTTTTTCACAGTGTTTAAATGATCCCTAATAGCTTAATCTCGTAAGCTTGTGTGGTTTGGGGAAGCTTTGGATGATGACGACATTATCCCAAGGCAGCCATTTGATTGGTAGTAAGTGTGGAAAACTGCCGTCCTTGAATGACACTACTGTTTCTCCCTAGTGTCATTCAATTGATTGTGGTTTGTGACTGTAGAGAACCGTGAATTTCTCGCAGACCTTTTGTTACCGTGCCACTAGCATGGTAACAGTAATCAGCCGTTCCCATGAATCTGTTAATTGTCCTAAAAGTACACCAACACTGCGCTCCTACGGCTCCAACAGTACATACAAACAACACAAACCTGACGTTCATATCGCGGCTGTCTCTGTAGTATCTCAGCCCAGAGCAACTTTGCAGTGGGTGCGCTGGTGAACGCCACATTCGGCTCCATCACCGAGATGACCTTCTACATCACAGCCCTGATCAGAGGTCACCAGGCCGGCAACACCTGCCTGCAGGAGATTGTCAAGGCAGCGTTGACCGGCACCCTCTTTGGATGCATACTCTTCATCCCCGTAAGTCAACTGGCGTACTGAGGAACCTGGACACAACTCTGGACTCATATACTTTGCTATGGATCTTGCCCAATGCTGGGAAAATAAGGGAGGGTGTAAAGGCTGACAAGTGTATTCTCCACGTCTATATTTTTTTAAAGGTACAATGGATAACTTTTGTAACATTGACAACATTCAGACACTAGGTGAGGGTACTCCCCCTCCCCCCTTCAGATATTCCATGTGATACCAATGTTGTCATATTATTGGCTAACATGCCTTGTTAGAAGTGGGAACCAAATGTCACACATCTTACAGAGATAAACAAATACATTCATTATGGACCCGTACATTTTTTTCATCATAACTTCAAACTGAAGATTCATCATCATCATATTTTTTTGGGGGAAATGCCATAATTTTATTTCACATCTTTCTACTGTAGAAGCTCTGTGGGTGTATTATTTATTGTCTCCATAACAAAAGTGTGTGTGTGTGTGTTAGGGAATCAGCATGGTGATTGGGGGGCTTAAACACAGCGAGCAGCGCTTCAATAGCCGATCCACAGGAGTGGGCTCTGCTCTGCTGTTCATCTCTGTAGGAGGTAAGGACCTGCAACACAGTTGTTGAGGTCATGTAACACTGACATGTTTTTTTTTTAGGATACCCCCTCACAATTGCATTCATGTCCGCACCACATTCAACCCCCTACTGGTCAGTATTGTTAGTGTTATTGTTTTTACTCACTGTGTTGTGGCTGGCAGGTGTGTTTGCGCCCACCCTTTTCTCCAAGGCCTATGGGAGCCTGGTCTGTGATGCCTGCACCAACTCTGGCGGAGGCAATGCAACCTTCATCTGCCATAACTGCCACTACGATTTGGTAGGAGGCACCACCCAGCCCAGCCCCACTTTCTGACTCTACATAACAACCTATACACACACACACAAACATCTAAAATGTATAAAAGTACCATACAAAATGCTTTTACTAATTTGAATTTCCAACAGAACAACGATACCCTGTTCCACAACCATGTTGAGTAAGTTATGTTTTGTTTGAATATATATAATATCTAATATATTATCGAAATATATATCTGTCATTACCATCATGCACACACTAGAAGGGGAACTTTGCTAACTATGTGTGTTGTGACCTCTCTCAGACCGCTGGTGTACTCGGTGTCTGTGCTTCTACCAATAGCCTACATCATCGGCCTGATCTTTACCTTGAAGACACACTCCCATATCTATGACATTCATGTTGGAGAGGGGCATGGTAGGGAAGTCATGCTCTGCCTCGGGAAAATGATTGAAGCATTGAAGTCAGTTCAATGGCATCTAAAGAAATACTGCTGTAGATACGATTTGAGAGTTGTAAAAGAGAGCAGAAGAGGTCAAGATTTTGAAAATGAACAACCTAAAACAAAGGCCCCCTCCTTATCTGATCCCTCCCTACATGTGATTGACAGGCATGTGATTGACGGGCAAGATGATCAGAAATGAGCCAGGAGCGGTCTCATATAGAGGCAGGCGCAGTCCGCTCTAAACAGATATTCTCGCAACACATTTCACTCACTAATAGCTGACTGATGACTATGGCATTTCTAACAAATCACACTCAAATATAGCTCTTGAATCTTACCTACAGCACCTTTTCGGTATAATATAAAGAAATAGCCCATCCTTAAATTAATATAGCATAATATAAAGAAAGTCTCTATCCTTATAAATATAATAGTGTAAAATAACTTCCCATGGTGTGTGTGTGCTGCAGCCGAGGCGGGCCATGGTGGGGCGGTGGTCCACTGGTCTCGCTGGCGCTCCCTGCTGATCCTCATCATGGCCACCGTGCTCATGTCTGCCTGTGCGGACCTCGCCACTCAACACATCCAACCCATCCTCAACCAGCCCAACGTCTCTCAGGTGAAAACCGCCTACATTGCTACTCGACAAGTGGTGTATGTGAGGTGGTGTATTAGGGCTGAATGATATGGTTAAAACAATCATAATGACATTATCTTTTGACAGATATTGCTATTGAGATATAATTCACTGTTAGAGGGAATGATCATTTTTGCATCACAATTTTAATTTCAACTATTATGATGTGACATTTGGTGGAGTCTGTACCAAACAAACATGTTTTCTTACATGTGGAGACAAACATTTGTAGGCCAGGGCATTTCTGCAGCGCTACAGTACTTCATTTATAATGGTGTTATACATTTACACAATTTACCCGTATCAAAACATTACAGCTCCTTTGATTTGAATATTGCCCTTGGCCATATTGCGATTTGGATAATGAAAAGATAATGAATCGTTATTTAGATTCATTGTTCAGCCCTGATCCCCGCATCTTTTGTCCTCAGTATTTCATAGGCGTCACGGTTATCGCTATGGTCCCAGAGATCCCAGAGATCGTCAATGGGATCCAGTTTGCCCTTCAGAACAACATCAGTCTCAGGTAGGTTCAGTCTCTGGAGATCCTCTGGTTATTGCTTGTTGCTAAAGCTGGGGCCACACTGCCGACAGTTTGACAGTCTCATTTGCACACATGCATAAGTTGTGTAGGGGTTTTGAATGTATAGTTTTGGGTTAGGGTTACGCAAGTCTAAAGACAGAGGACAAGCTCACCCTGTACCTGTGTGACACAATGTTATGACACAAGAACAAACAAACAGCTTACCGTCGTGATTATTTGTACAGTGGTTTGCATAGAAAGAAAGAGTAAAGGACAGAAACAAATAATATGGTGTAAACAAAGTTTGAACCCGTCTTTAATGTTGACTTCGGACTTTTTTGTACGTAGCTGAAGTCATATCATCAAACATGTTTGATTGGATCTGGACCATGCCGACTGGGGATGTGGAATGTGCTGGTCGTTCTCAAATCTGCCTTGAAAATCGTGTATGACCCCAGCTTTAGGCAACCAGCGTTCCTAGACGCTACCAATCCCCAATTCATACAAGCCTTGGTTAACGGCAGCTGGCAGCCAGGCACAAGCTGTGGACACTAAACCTATTGTATTGTCTTCCAGCCTTGAGGTGGGAAGCTGTATCGCTGTGCAGGTCTGCATGCTACAGATTCCCCTGCTGGTCTTATTTAATGCCATCTATGTAAGACACATTTCTCATCATGAATCTGTCTGTAAACATACCTACTCATTTGTTGGGAAAACAAACCAAGACAAAGACCAATGACTGTTTCTACTTTGTTTAGGATGTGGGCTTCGTGCTCATATTCAGTGACTTGCACCTCTGGGCCAGCATATTCAGTGTTATTCTCGTCAACTACATATTAATGGATGGAAAGTCAGACTATTTTCAAGGTAAGTAATCTACTGGACACCTAGCGAAGCGAACAGCAGAAGTCTAGCGAGGTCCCAAGAACATGACGTCATTGTGGAGAAAACAAATGAAAGCACACCTCACCAATGTCTTTTTCCACTTCTTGCACCTCCAACTAAAGCCGCTTTTGCACCTAAAGTACCATGAACTTTTAGTCCCAGGAACTGCTTTTCAGGAACTAAAAGGTTCCTTTACCCCGTTGTTGTCTTCAATAGGCTATAGGTTGAGGGTTGAATCCGTTTTTTTCACCGGCGCGATTCTTAATGTTGAAAATGCCAGATATTGATTGATAGACTTAATTTAGACCCTGGTCCCTGCGGTGGAATCCCAAGTTGCTCCAAAGGTTCCTAGTTCCTGGTGAAAGTTCCTGTGATGGAAACACGGCTTAACTGGCTGTTTTTAATGTTGGATTTGTAGCACATTGATTCGTAATTGTTAAAAGGCAGAGGTGCTCCGTTATTGAACAATAATTCACACCCTTGGAATGTTATTGTCCAATCAGGATTAAGTATTTAACAATGTGTTGGTATAATTAGTTTTATCTCCGCAATCGGAATTCAGATTTCCCATCTCCATGGATAGCTTACTGGTCTTCACTAATGGAATGGTGATCAAACGGAAACCACAGTTTTGGTTTGAAATGAGAATAAAACAAAGGACCACGAAAAACTCTCGTCAGCTAAATAAAATTAAAAACTTATTTCAAAACATAACTTATTTAAGTATGCTGCCCATTTAATGCTATCAGAGAGCAACTGAA
>OMKP01001264.1:14264-24343 GCA_900302375.1 Bathygadus melanobranchus
AAAGATTGGGTGCTTGAAACTTTGAAAAAGAAGACAAGAGCAGGAGGATAAACACAGCCCCTCTCTGTATCTCAAGATGGGTTTCCCTATTGGCAGGATGCCAGTGTTTCTGAGGGAAACTTAGGACATGGCATGATGTCAGTGTTTCTGAGGGAAACTTAGGACATGGCATGATGTCAGTGTTTCTGAGGGAAACCTAGGACATGGCATGATGTCAGTGTTTCTGGGGTAACTTTAAAAAACACGCCCAGAACACGGGTCGATTGGGTCCTGTTTTGACGCCATTATTTCGGTGGTCATGATTGGTTATGTTTAAAATTGGTAGTGGTTTAGTCGATGGGAGGAGACCCTCCTCCCATCTGGAGAAGACCCACCATCAGATGGGTGGTGACCTTGGTGCCAATATAAGTTGGTTTCCGGGACCTGCTCACTGTTTATTGTTGTTTTTTGACTTCGAGAAGCACAATAAACTTCTTCACATCAGACTTTGTCGGACTCCGGTGTTTTCTTCAAGAACTTTGAGCGAACCTCGAGTTGATCAGAACTTAGAATTTTTTAACCACGATAGTAGGTTTAACAGAAGAGCAAACAGGGATGTGATGTTTCCAGATTAATCCAGAGTTCAGTTTTTTCTGACAGTTCCAGAGTTCATTTTTTTCTGCAGATCTCTATTATAGTTGTTGTTGTTTTTATTTTTTTTTGGGGGGGTGGGTGCTTTTTGGGCCTTTGCCAATCACATGCCTGAGCCATGATTTCCGAGCACATTCGGGATAGGGCCATCTGGGGCAGAAGCTGAAGAAAATTATCCGTCATCCGATCTTTTGATGTGTTGATGCAGTTTAGATGAACAGAACAAACTGTATAATTGAATAGCATCCGCATAACAATGGAAGGAAATTCCGTTTAAATTACTCAGAGGAAGCAAGTACAATGCAAACACCATCGGGCTCAGGACAGAATCCTGGGGAACACCACAAAAAAGATATTCAGTTCATGAGGCATAATTATGAACTGTAACTGAGAAATTCTTGTCTGACAGGTATAAGGAAAGTCATACCTCTCAACTTAAAACCATCCATACATACTGTGTAGTGGGGAGACTCATGTACGTTTACAAGGACACAGAATGTATAATGATAATACACTAGTCTTCATTTCATAATTCATTTTTTAAAAATGTACCGACTGTATTTCTGAGCCAGCATGACCACATATATCAGGAATCTCAGTCTTTAAACATTAACCTTCAACTCTCACAAGTCTCACATAAACTAAATGGCCAGCTGTGAAAACACTTCTAAAGGCATACTTTTACAGTAGATAGATGTTTACTACTTACTTACTACTACTAGTACTTATCCACCTTCGTCCAAAATCAACAGCTTAGAAACAATCTTTTAAAAGTTAATGCCAAATGATACATTTTTCCATGCTTTACTTTATAATCAGACAGTAGTAATCAGAAAGTAGGGTTTGAATTCAAGGTTCTATTGAAAAATATATTATTTATACAAAAATCTATATTATTTTAACTTACATTTTCATTTAGTTTCATCAGGACACACAGGTGTTCCAAAGGGAGGGAGAGAAAAGAGCAAGAGAGAAAGACAGAATAAGAGAAGGTGAGAGAGAGAGAGAGAAGCTGATTGCATTTTAATATCAAATGGAGTTTGCTCAGAGTTCACCTGGTTGCTGGCTAGTTTCCCATGACAACCGCTCCCTTCCTGCCCTGACCCCGCCCCCTTCACCTCCGCCCCTGTGTGATCAGAGATGGGTAGTAATGTGTAGTATTTACTCTGTTATCCTACAGCAGCTACCCCTCCACACGATCTGGTCAAAGCAGAATCATGAGTGAAACTACAGCAGGAGTCTTGGCTTTCAAATAGCGCTAGCAGCTAATATTTACAGATTAATTAAAAGCACACAGGGCTCAGGTTGTGAACGCTGCTCTGGAGTTTATTCTATAAACGAAGTAGACTCTCTGAACGTAGCACTCCTGCCTATTATTTCACCATTCATCGAACACCGAGTGGAAGAAATGTTCGCCACTCTCCAATATGGGCGTTTGTTGCTTGCTATGATCCAAAGTCGTCCAGGTGGTGAAACGGATTATTTGCAGAAGTCTTCAAAATATTACTTTTAAATGTTTTCAATGTGCACATGCAAAAAAAAGAAGGACAAAGTACTTTTATTTCATGATATCGCTGATATAAGGTTTCAACCACAGATGGTCTTCCTCAGGTTGAAGAACACACCTGTATTAATGATGAAACCTCATCACAGCATTATCTCCTAATCAGCCGAAATGAGTCATCTGATATGAAACGTTTTCAGAAAGATAAGAGACTGATTGGGCCACTTCTCTAATCGTATTGTCTTCATGTGATTGGAGAGATCTGGATGTGGGAGGCTCACACCTGATCTGTAGCTGTCTGTGATGGGAACTGGGGATTTTCTGGTGTATCTGCCAAATCATAATGTAATATGGGAGACAACAAGCAACAAAATGTAAGTAGTAGAGTATAATATTAATGTCATATTTTGTGATCACACTTGAGAGACATAGACTGGGAATTTTGTCCTGGTGTATATGTGGCAGGTTATATAATCAGGAGATGATGACCTAATTTCATCACAAATAAATACAGGTAAATGTTCACTTCTTTTACCTTTACCCGAGAAAGTCCATCTGAAATAATCCCAGCCATATCCACATCAAATAAAAGACTTTGGGGGAGACAGAAGTGTGCCGGTGTTTTTTTGTTGTTGTAAATATCGTTACTCGCTACTCAAGTAGTTATTTTTATTTGATTTAATTACTTTTACTTCTGCTTGAGGACCTTGTGAGATGCTTTGGATCAAAAGCGTTCACCACATGATGTATATACAGTATATATATAGATATATAGATAGATAGATAGATATATCTCTTCTGCTATGTGTTTCAGAATTATATCCATAAGCACCTTTGATTGGATATGTTCTGATTTCGACCGACTCTAAACATACTGCACATACGTGTCCTGTGTTCGTTAGTAATTCGTCATTTATATTATGAGTGCTTTTTCTAACTATTCCCTCATCTGGTTCAACGAGATGAACAGGGACAGATGTAGAAAATGATCATGGTAGAAAGTGTTCGTAGTCTGCGCTCCTAAGTCCGAAAAGGGACAAGAATGATGGCGTCGTTCAGAAGCTAACCTGCCACAAAACAACATTGTGGAACGTGTACCGCCCCTAACACACACGCAGACAGAAACGCACGTCCACTAGTTGAACAAAAGTCATTCAAATGGAGATCTGGGGTCAGGTGGGGTGGAGGGATAATGGAAGGAATTCATTAGATATTTTCATTGTGAAAACTCATTACATTCAAGCCAGAACTTTATTAAAGTACGTGTTCAAATATATTCAAATATATATTATATATATACTGTATGTGTGTGTGTGTGCGTGTGTCTGTACTCATAATCTTGAAAGACTCCCTCCCTCTCTTAACACGCACACACACACACACACACACACACACACACACACAGCCTTTCCCAAATGCTCTTTTCTCATCTTCTCGTTACTTTAATGTAAGATATATGAGTAGCTAAACGCATGTCGGCATCAGTTCTCATCTGCCAACACACACACACACACACACACACACACAGTCATCAGTCTACCTGCTTGTCATGATTAGTTTCGGGCCAATCAGGTGAGGCGGATATTATGGTCTGTCTAGCTCTTGTCAGAGACCCTCCTCATGCTCCACGTAACGTCCCTCTGCTCCTGCCTCCTTCTCTCGCCCTTTTTCATTCACTGTGATTCCTATCGCTCCCTCTCTCTCCCGCTCCCTCTCCACTCATTTCTCGCTCTATCTTGCACCTCTCTCTCTCTCTCTCTCTCTCTCTCCCTCCGCATTCCTCTCTTCCATGTCCAACATGCTTTGGGTGTGTGTGGCTTTTCATTAGTGCTCCAAGTGCAATCTCCGGTCAAACGTCGCCCAGCGCCCGGCCTCTCATTAAGAGAGAGACAGAGAGAGGGAACGAGGGGGGAGAGAGTGAGAGGGGAGAAGCTTGCTGGTTCGAACCTCGGCTCCTCCTAGCTGAGTGGCGAGGTGTCCCTGAGCAAGACGCCTAACTGCTTCCAACGAGCTCCTTGCATGGCTGACTCAGTCTGAAAAGCACTATATAAACATATATAAACATATATATAGAGAGAGAGAGAAAGGGAAACAAAGAGGGATAGAGAGAATGAAAGGAAGAATGAAATTAGTAAGTTACTAAGGCATAAGAGAGAGGTGGAAGTGGAGGTATATAGCGGAGCAGGGCAGGTGTTCCAGACCCTTCCTTGACCACGCTGATTACACACACGTGCATGCACACACACACTATCGCTCTCTCTCTCACACACACACACACTATCGCTCTCTCTCTCACACACACATACACACACACTATTGGTAAATGGTAAATGGATTGCATTTATATAGCGCTTTTATCCAAAGCGCTTTACATTGCCTCACATTTACCTATTCACACACACACACAAACAGCACACACTCACACACATGGCAGTGTCACCCATCCAACGGGAGGTAGTGTTTATCGGTGGTGGTTCGCTGTGTAATGTTGATACTGAGCTTAATGGCTTAAGGTTCGCCAGGTTGGGCAGAATCTGCTGGAGACGTGGCGGTTGCCAGGTTTGAAATAAAAAATCAGCATGTACAGGTTTGAAAATGTAGGGGGGCGATAGATTGATGGGGCAAAAACGCAAAAAGTAGGTACTTACCAACAGCCCTACACACATACAATATACACACACACACAATACACACACTTACAATACAATACACACACACATATACACACACATGCACACCATACATACACACACACACACACACATACACACACACGCACACCATACATACACAAGTGCACACATACCTATAAATCCATAATATTAGAAGACGCCAGATTTAAGAAGTAGATTTAAGTGATTCCCTGAGACAATCTTCTATCTTCCAAAGTCTGTTTGCACATTATTTTCACTGTTAGGCAAACACAACAGAAATCCAAAGCCGTCTGCCTGTCTTTGCATATCCGAGCACAGTTTGTTGATCGTCTGTGTCCCTGTGGGACACACCCTCTGTTTCCATAGGTTTCCATGCACGAGTTTGCCCTGCACCTTCACGGTTTTAATTCTTGTAGTTTAAGTCTTGTAATATTTCGTTTCTTAAATAAAGGGTATGTGTGTGTCTGTGTGTGTGTGTGTGTGTGTGTGTGTGTGTGGATTTATTCTTTTCCCAGGTTCCCTCCTGTGAGCGAGCAGGCCCCTATCGGGACCACTGTCGGAGCCATAATGGCCGCTGCTGTCAATCAAACCATAGTGTACTCTATCGTCGAGGGCAACGAGGAAGGTGGGTGGTGATTTTGATGGGGGGTTATTTAATTGGCTGATTTGGCCCCTGGTGGTCATGCTAACTGCTAAGTTAGCTTTTCTGTAGCTCGTTCTGATGACAAAAAAAAATAACTGCCTTTTTAGTCGTCGCCATGACACAATAATGGTAGATTTTATATATATATATATATATATTCTTAGTGTTTAGTTTCTTCAAACTGTACGAAAACCCAACCAAACTTCAGTACTTGACTGATGAAGACTTTCTCCCTCTACGCAGAAGACGGTTAGGATATATCTTCCTTCTCTGGTTGTTAGTCTTTCCTCCCATTTGTCAACGTTAATATATTCTTATATATTCCTCTCTCTCTCTCTCTCTCACGTCCACCTCACCTTCCACCCTCTCTGTTATCTTCCTCATCTCTCATCTCTCTTCCTCTCTGTATCTTGTCCTCTGTCTTCAGTCCATCTCTCTCCCTCCTCTCCATCTGTCACCTTCTACCTTTTTTCTTTCTTTCTATATTGGTGTCTCTCTCTCTCTCTCTATCTCTCTGTCCCTCTCTCTCCCTCTACCCTCCCCCCTTCTCCATACACCTCTTTCTTTCCACACCACTCTCTCCTTCCTCTCACTCATTCCTCTCTCATTATCTCTCCTCCTCTCTCCCCCTCTCTCTCTCCCACCCTCTTCGAAGTGAATGTTTGTTGACTTGACGTCTTTCTTTATACATGGTCATTTTGTGGTGTGTTCATTCACACAGTCAAAGTGGAGTGGTAATTAATAGTGCAACGAAGCCAACTTAAGCAGCTGCAGTAACAGTTCCCAGACAAATAAAAACACAGCCTGTAAGAAAGGAGTCAGATACAACAACATGACTCAGATGTTAGCTCAGATGATTCCCAGCCAGACAGTGATGGCGTCTGAGGTTAAGTCTGCAGAAAACATGAAAGTTGTAAGTGCTGAAGACTGCTGCTCAGATAAAGGGCTGTTTGTTGACTGCACCAGACTCCATGTAAGGAAAGGATCTTTTACAGACCACAAAGTCTACCGTTTAAAGAAAATAATTGAGAAGCTCAGACAAGCGACAAACTTTAGCGATGGAACTGAAACAGCCTGATTCATTTTTTAATCTCTTATTGTTGAGCTTTCTGCTTTTTATCTCTTGCTCTATGAATGATTTTAAAATTAGCACTTTGAATCTTAATGGGGGAAGAGATGTAAACAGAAGAATGCAGTTGTTTGAGCTTTTAAAATTGAAAAATATAGATTTTGCATTTGTACAAGAAACGCATCGTGACTGTTTTAATGAGCGACTGGAAGAGAGAATGGGAAGGGGACGTGATCCTCATGCATAAAGGCTCCATTAGCTGTGGGGTGGGTATACTTTCATCCAAAACGTTTGCACCCATTTCTTTTGATGTCGAACATGTTGTCGATGGCAGAGCCCATGATAGTTAAAGCTAAGTTTGAGAAGTGCAAGATAGTTTTAATGACTGTATACGCACCAACTTGAGGGCTTGAAAGGGTACAATTTTTAAATGTCATGAGCACTGTTTTAAGAGCTATTAATCCAGATGTTTTTAGGGTTAGGGTTAATTGCACTGAAAATCACCTTGTAGACATTTAGACATTTAGAAGCACACAATGCTTCCCTATCTGCAATGAGACAGTTAATAAAAGGGGGTGATCTAGTGGATATCTGGAGAAGAAAGCATGATAACACAATAAGACAATATACATGGGCTCATGTAAGAGAATGTGATCTCTTCTGCAGGATTGGATAGGTTTTATTGTTGTATGTAATAGCCAATATTCAACCAAAGAGTGCTTTCTGGCATTTTAATAGTGCCTTATTGCTTGATGCTAATTTTAGAGATGTTTTAACTGTTTTTGGAAAAGTTGTAGAATGCGAAAACATGACTATACTCTTAGGCGGTGGTGGGATTGTGGGAAGGTTGAGATACAATTATTCAGCAGTATACTCTCAATGTCACACGGGACATTACTAGATCTATTGATGATCTGGAGATTGAAATATTAGAACTCCAAAGACGAGCCGAGTTTACAGGAAATCGAGGACATATTGAAGTCCTCAAATCCAAAAATGCACTTAAAGACATACTAGGTACCAGAGCCCAACGAGCCCTGGTTCGATTGCATTTTCTAAACGCAAATCAAATGGGTGTACCATCTAAATTCTTGTTTTCTGTTGTAAAGAGACATGGCCAGAGTAGACAGTTCCATACTTTGCGCTCTGACACAGGAGAGGAATATACGTTAGTTATATAGCACGGGATACAACGAGATAACAAACACCTATCTCCAAGGTTTACCACAGCTTTCTAGCGAATCCAATGTTGATTTGGAAAAACCACTGGTGGTGGAAGAATTATATGCGGACGAAAGGACGAAAAGCCCCAGGTGTTGATGGACTATCGGTCGAATTCTACAAAGCCTTTTGGAATGAGTTAAGCAGGGTTAGATTTTTTAATGGTTTTAAATGAAGGTTTTAATGATAACTTAATTACCTTTAAGCTGCAGAAGGGCAGTAATAACCTTACTGCCAAAAAAAAGGGGACCTACAACAGATAAAGAACTGGCATCCTGTATCCCTCTTGTGTACAGACTACAAGATTTTATCCAAAGCTCTGGCCAACAGGCTGAGGGATGCCATGGATCAGCTCATCCAGGCAAACATACTGTGTGCCTGGTAGGTCTATAGTAGACAACGTGTCTTTAATTTGAGATATTTTGGCCGTCTCTAGTTCTTTGGGCTTAGATACTGGTCTTTTTTCTATAGACCAGGAAAAGGCATTTGACCGGGTTGAACATCCATGCCTTTGGAAATCTTCAGAGTGTTTTGGGTTCCGCCCAGCTTTCATTGCTATGGTCAAAGTTTTGTACCGGGACAGTTTACAGTGAAAGTTTACTGAATATCAATGGAGGGCTGAGCACTTCATTTAAGATGAACAGGTCTGTTCGACAGGGTTGTGCTCTTTCTTGTTATACACACTATCTATTGAACCAATGCTCCATAAACTATGTGCATATATTGAAGGGATGGTTTTACCTGATTTTACTGAAAGTCAAGTTCTATCGGCATATGTGGATGATTTGATGGTGATAATAAGTAACCAGAAAGACGTTGATAAATGAAGCCCTATAGGTGACTGGAAAAATGTTTTTCCTAGCTTACCAGGAGGTTGGAAAAGAGATGGGTTGAAGTATTTGGGAGTGTATCTAGGAGAGAGAGTATCTAGAGAACTGGGAAGGGTTAGTAGAAAAAGGCAGGTTGTAAAAATGGAAGTGGATCCTCCCACAGCTATCCTACAGAGGGAGGACGCTGATTGCAAACAACCTGGTGGCCTCTGCACTTTGGCACCGCCTTGCATGCATGGAGCCACCTGCAAGACAACTAGTCCGTCTACAAGCCATCATCCTAGACCTTTTCTGAGACAGGCTGCATTGGGTGCCTCAAAGCATCCTGTTCCTACCAAAGGAGGAAGGGAGGCAAGGGCTTGAACACCTGGCCAGCAGAACAGCTACCTTCTGGCTCCAGTTCCTTCAGCGTTATCTGACAGGACCCATGGGCCTAGTATGGAGAGGAGTGGCGGGTGCCATTCTAAGGAGGACAGCTGGTCTGGGCCTGGATACATCACTGTTTTTAATGGATTTTACTGTTTATAAGCTTTGTGGCCTACCCCATTTTATCAAGGAGTCAAGCATTGAACTGTTTTCACTGGACAATGGTTGAACCTGCTATTTCACTGTAGCCTACTGGCTTTTAAAGGAACCGGGGGCTCGGCTGAACATTGAACAGTGTGTAGGGATCAACCAAAGATTGTGCGAACATTGTAAGTTTAAAGCAGATGGTGAGTGGACACTGCAGGACCCAAGCTCAGTGGAGGTAGAAGTCCTAGCTTCTTTTCTGAAACTAAAATCTATGAGGCAAATAGAAGAATATCTGATACTGCTACATAAAACGTTAACCAAAGAAGAGTGGCAATGTTGCAAGACCATTTAAAAAATGAAATTCCTGACAGTAATGATCCTTTCCCTGAATATGTCTTTACTCTCAGATTGGAGGAAATATCTAGGCCTTTGACAGCAGTAAATGAAACAACAGACTTAAATTTGTATATAGTAAATGGCAACACGTTCAAATGTTGTGTTAAAGCGCTAAGAAATTGAATGAAAAGATGGACACTGTTTGTAGATGTATGTGAGGGGTAACTGATGAGGTGAATTTAATTGTTGGTGATGTATGAAGCAGGAAGAATAAAACTGAGAATTGTCAGAATCAAGAAGTAGTCCCAATATTTGTTGCTTTAATAAAAGCTAGAGTATGGGTAGATTTCAGATTTTACAGAACAATTAATGATATGACAGATTTCACACATGATGTTATTGATGACATTTACATTTACATTTAGAGCATTTGGCGCTTTTATCCAAAGTAACATGATGACATTTTAACCTTTAGCAGATTCTTTGCTTGAAATAGCATATTGTGTTGTGCTGAAACTGTTTTGCACACCTTTCTTGTACCTTGTATTAATTATTGTATTTTTATTTATTTAATTATTTATTGGTCTATTTTAGTACCAATAATGATGTGCAGTAAATATTTCTCTCTCTCTCTCTCTCTCTCTCTCTCTCTCTCTCTCTCTCTCTGTGTGTTTGTTTT
>OMKP01001278.1:0-11400 GCA_900302375.1 Bathygadus melanobranchus
AAGCGATCATCATTTGCTGGGGTAAGTGGAGGAAGGAGGATTTCCAATACCCATGTATTTATGTATTTCCAGTGGAGAACGGAATGAGTGGGTGGAGAAAAGTTAGGGAGCGTTCACAAAATATCACAGTTTTCTCACAAACTCTACTGTGACCTCTGCAGTAGCTGGCTGACCACATCATGTAAATGTGTGTGATTGATAGTCAGTTACCCCTTGATCCGAATCCCCTAGGACTGACTTAGTTTGTGTTTGTCCCCTTCCCGCAAACAAAGTCAGTCCTTTCGTGTAGCACAGAGCACTTCAAGCCCCAATAAACACACCCACGGCTCCCACGTTAGGGTGGAAACACAGGGAGAGAGAGCAGAAACGACCGCTTTGTGCCTGTCGCCTGTCTTGCACTGTTGCAAAAGATCTTCCTCCATGTTATCGCCTGCCTTTTAGTGTCTGCACCCGCCTCAGCCTCGGCCTTCCTTGTATCTAATCTGCCGCCCCTCACTTGTGTAATCTCCCAATTAAATGCGTTGCTTTCTTTTTTATCTTTACAATATGTCTACTTTATATTATTTAATATTATATTCATACAGACAATATCTTGATTGGCAGTATCTTGGTTTTGTTCATGTTTGCTGAGTGTATGACGTGTTGGTCTGCTGTGTGATCTTTGCTTTCTTGATAGTGGTTGATAGTCATTTAGTTTACCCTTGCATATGGTGAAACAACAACCCTCGCGTTAAAGCAGCAGGTTAGCGCTGTTGTATTTAATGTGTACTGCTTTAGTTTTATCAAAGCAGTTTAAAGTGTTATGGGTCTTTATGGCTACATTCTGTAGTAGGGCTGAACAATTAATCAAAATATTATTAACATTGCAATATGGCCAAGTGCAATATCCAAATAAAGGAGCTTTATACATGATTATAAATGAAGAGGGTTAGGGTTAGGGTTAGGCCTGGCCTATACATTTTTCTCTCCAGATGTAAGAAAACAACCAACAGCATCATGATAGTTTTTTCAGTGTAAATGAAAATTGTGACGCAAAATCGCAATCTCTGTCCGAATAATCGCAATCTGATTTCTTTACCATATCGTTCAGCACTATTCTGTAGTTAGCCGCAGTAGTCTCCCTCGATTTCCTCTTCTGTATGAGTGCTATTCTTTTAACCTCGTAGCTGTATGTGTAAGACATGCTTGATGAAGTTAAAGTGGCATTATGCAATGTGAAGTTGAAGCCAAGCTATTGAACATGGTTAAATAACGTTAAAGCTTTGGTTGTGCTCAAGTTTTGTTTCTTGGGAACAATGTACAATAGCATAGCTTGCTAATGCCATCATGTTGGGATTGTTTTGCCAATGCACCGAACAATCATTGTTGTTATTCATGGTTTAATTCTTGCATGCCCCTTTTTCTAGAGTTTTCAAGGAGTCTGCTACCTCGTCCACGTCGGCTACTGCTATTGGTCAACCCCTTCAGTGGGAGGGGCCAGGCAATGCAGTGGTGTCAGACCCACATCCTGCCAATGGTCAGAGAAGCTAACATCAGCTACAACCTAATACAAACAGGTAACATGCATGCACACAAAGCAAAGAAACATGCTTGCTGAGATGTACACGATAGCTCAGTAGTTTAAGGGAGTTCCTTAAGCACCGTTGACTCGTTTTAATGTGTTCCCCACAGAGCGTCAGAACCATGCGAGGGAGCTCATCAGAGAGATATCACTCCCAGAATGGGATGGCATCATTATCGTCTCTGGAGACGGCCTGTTGCATGAGGTTTGTATTGTATTGCAGTTCAGCATCTGGGGAGAGGCTGCTGCTATGTTGTTTGTGTTGTTCTCAATGGCCTCTTTGTTTGCTCGCTGTAGGTGATTAATGGCCTGATGGAGCGCCCTGACTGGGAACAAGCAATAAAGATACCTGTAGGCATTTTGCCCTGTGGCTCTGGAAATGCACTGGCTGGCTCAATCAACCATAATGCAGGGTATGTTTGTGTCTCTCGTTCCTTCTCTAAAGACTAAAGTGTTGTGCTATCTGCTCCAAATGTTTTCTGCCCAATCAACCCGCCTATAATGTGGATCCAGATAAGCAGTGTGGTTATCACATCTGTTGGAATGGAGGTGAACCTTAGGACTTCAGACACTTGGACATGATAAGGCCTATCTGTATCATATCTCTGTGGAGTGATCCACTGAAACCAACTAACTGCTTGTGTGATTAGGCATTTTCAATCACTATTGTCCTCACTAAAGTACTTTATTTTTAGCAGTTTCCTTTAGCTGTGACGTTACAATCTGTTTACGTATTGTCATTGTTTAAGATTATTCAGTGTCACATGCAAAAGAGTACTTTCTGTGTACTTTTCTCTATTAACAATGGAAGGGGGTGAATTACCAGCTCTTGGAATGAGCTGACATAATCATGACCTGTTTATCCACACCAATATACCTCTTACCGAAGGAGTGTGTATTGACCTATTGACAGGAAGTTTGACAGGAAGTGCCATTAAGTTGCATTGTTGTTTATCGTCCCTCCCACAGGTATGACATGTGCCTTAGGGAGCCCCTCCTTCTCAACTGCTGCTTTCTGCTCTGTCGGGGTGGGGTGCGACCCATGGACTTGGTATCCGTGACAACCAGCCCTGGGCCTTCTCACAATGGTCGCAGTGCCAGTCCCAGAAGACTGTTCTCTTTCCTGTCCGTTGCATGGGGCTTTGTGTCTGATGTGGACATTGAGAGTGAGAGGTGTGTGTATTTTTATTCTGTTAAGTGAAAATACCCCATGCCTTCAGATCTAAAACCCTTTGTTAGACCTGCCTAACTTGCTCTCCTGTACCTTGCACCAGGTACCGTGGTCTGGGCTCTGCTCGCTTCACCCTGGGAACCCTGGTGCGCATTGCGTCCCTGCGGTCCTACAAAGGCCGACTCTCCTACCTCCCTCCCTCTATCGTCACCCACTCTCCCGATGGCACCCCGCCGCCTCCGAGAAGACCCCTCTCCCGGAGCATCACAGAGGGCCTGGACGGCTTCTGCAAAACCCCCATCCACCGCACCTCCTCCGACATGGGCATCAGCGAACAGAGAAGCCTGCGCAGGGGCGAAGGTGAGCGGGAACGAGAGCTGGATAGGCAGAGGGAGAGGGAGAGGAGAAGACAGAGGGCCAGGGGTGGAGGCACGGGAGTCGTGAGGGCAAGCAGCTTGGCCGAGGACAGAGAGAGGGAGATGGAGGGAGAGGAACGGGCGCCTGGGACTAACTGTGTGGCCGAGGACCAATGTGTCATGGAAGGGGATGAAAGGGCAGCGGGGACCGAGGACGACGAGGAAGGCGTAGAGCAGGACTCCAGTGAGATGGAGGAGGACGAGAGGGGGAGGGACGGAGATGGTGGAGGCAGCTCTGCAGAAGTAGTACCGCAAGGTGGAGAACCAGAGGAGAGCCGCAAGCTGGATGTGGGTCGTGAAGCAGACGAGGAGGTCGAGGGTTGTTTTAGCCTTCAGGAGGCCAGACAAACGTTAAGGAAGAACTCTGCACCTTCCAGTCAGATAGCAAGCACCCTCTTCAACCAGCCTCTTGGTCAGCAGGCGGACCCAGAGTCCGAGACATCGTACGGGGTAGAGGAGATGGATATGAATGGCACTTACTTCAAAAGAGACCCGTACCCGCTGGACACCCGAGAAAGATCTCTGACTATTTCCTCTCCCTTCCGCCATTCCCCGTTCTCCTACAAGCCCAAGACCCTGGACCAGAATCAAAATGTGGCCCGGCCCAGACCCCTCTCTCTCCTCCAGCACTCTCACTCAAACTCTCTTCCTCCCAAACTTCCCTCCCTTTCTCTTTCTCTCTCCCCGACACCGCCATCCTCGCCCTCCTGTGCCTCCCCCCATGCCTCATCCTATCTCGTCCCTCGTCCAAACACCCCGGGTTCTGCCTCGCCCTCGCCCTCCTTCCGCGTGCCATCCTCCTCGTTCAACTTTGACCTTGCCGATCCAGCCGGATCCTTTAAAACCCGTCCATTTGCCTTGCCTTTCAATCCCCCGAGGGACGACCTTCTGCCCCCTCTAGACCAGCCGCTCCCCACCAGGGACTGGGTCACCATCGAGGGAGACTTTGTCCTGGTTTTGGCCCTCTACCAGTCACACCTGGGGGCTGACCTCCATGCCGCCCCACAGGCCAGGTTTGACGATGGGCTTATTCACCTGACCTTTGTGCGGGCTGGGATCTCCAGAGCCACATTGCTCCGGCTGTTCTTCGCCATGGAGCGAGGAACCCACCACTCCCTGAGCTCGCCATATGTGAGCCATGTGTCCTGCAGGGCCTTCAGACTGCAGCCTTTGTCCACGCGGGGAACTCTGACCGTGGATGGAGAACTGGTGCCCTATGGGCCTCTTCAAGCACAGGTCAGTGTGGAGACAACAGCCACTTTGTGCTCCTGCGTGCTTGACACACAGCTGTAGTTCAGGGCTGGGGGACATATTGAGGAAAAGAAAACCTAATATATTGTTGTTGCTACCACCTACAATGTAGGCATTATCTACAAACCCATGGTGCATTATCTTGTTTACTTGCATGTAGGACCTAGGATTTTGCAATTTACTATGGCATGTTAGAGGTTTAATTGTAGTTTTTGCCATTTAATTAATATAATGAAATAATTATGTAAAAAATACTTAAATGATCTGAAATTGGCTAATATCGGTTATACAACGGGAAAGATGACAATGAAGAAAGCCTACATAACTCATCCATTACTGATTTGACCTTAATAGAAAGCAACACCTCCATATCTCTATATGTATATCTCTGTCCCCAGCCAATATGTTATTTTTTGCAGTATCAACTGTTTTTTTCTACCATCTGTTGTGCTGTTAATCAGCTGCAGTTAGGCCTGCCAGTGTTTTAAATGCGTATTTGTGTTTATCTTCCTGAAGGTTCACCCGTCCATGGCCCGTCTAATCGTCGGTAACTCCGAAGAGAAGATTACCAGATTCTGATTGGTCAAGCTCATCGACCCGACACTCTCTTGAATTATGTCATCTCTGTTGCCGTCCGCAGGAGAAAGCCTTCTGGACAACGCAAAAGAAACAAAGCCGTGGGTGGCGGTTGCCGCGCTCCACGGGCGTCATTAAAAGGGATCGTTCCTCGTGTCGCGCCTCACGTGGAATATGACAGCAGAGGGATTAATGGAACAAAATGGATGAGAGGAATGCGCCATTGCACAGTTTAGGGTCAGATTACCATGAGAAGTGGGGGGGAATGGCATGGCCTTGAGATATAACATGGAGGGGGGAAAAAAGTGAATGTTTCTGGACTTGTTTATGCAGCCAGTGCATGTGTTTGATGTATACATTCTCGTATGCATGCATGCAGTGAAGCACTACCTGATTCTTGCCTTACGATGAGACAAAAATGGAAGGAATCGACGCTGGACACTAATGGAAAGTCTTATTGAACACGTTCATATTAATAGAGTTAGGGTTAGAGCCACGACCCCATAACAAATGTAACCCCCTCCTCTCTTGATCCATTCATCCAGAACCAGCCGTCCAACGTCCACCACTGCACTGTACAAATAGATTCTAATCTCAGTTATTTAAGGATAAGAAATCAAAAAATGTCTGGCCGCACATTGGTGTCCGTCCATTGCCGAACTGCCATGTGTGTGTCATTAGAGAACTTGTCGTGGAACTTCGGTTCCATTGTTTTGTAACACCGTGTTCTATTCACTCACATTCATCACAGGAAAAGGAGGCGGCTTACGCGTGCCCTGAAGGGTACTTCCTGCCGTGAATGGCACCCAATACAGAATAACAGTAGCGGGTCAAGCTGTACAGGGTTCATCACGAACGAGAACAGCTTTGTGAAATGGTGGCCATTGCTGAGTTGATATCATCTGTTGACTATTATTTATTTATTTGTTGTTGTTTTTTTATGTAAATGGTGAACAATGAAGTTGGCATCAGATCGACACCTACACCTCCCCCCCCCCTTCTTAATGAACATAAAAATGTCTCAACAATGCAGGTCCACTCTGTCACTCCTTTTTTAGGTTTAGCTTTTCTTTTTTTAATCCAATGTAATCACGCACAACATCTCACCTCAAGCATCCCCAACCTGTTTGTCTACTTAAGAGTAATCTGAAGAATTTCTCCTGAACGTGTCTTGTAAAATATGCCAAGTGCAGCAACTGTTTGGATTTAAAGCAAGGCAAAACGCATAACACTAAAGTGCTGCTGTTAAACTAAAGTCTTGCTGTAGACGAAACAAACAATAGTCTGACATTTTAATGACATGGATTTTAAAGGCCCTACTATCTAGTGTTCAGAGGGTAGCAAGTACGGGATGTGCTTTTAAACGCAATTGATTTAATACTGCTGATTTATTATGCTGCACTGTTTACAAACAGGCTTATAAAAGCTTATATGATCAATTGTCACAGTGTAGATTTTATCAAGAGATCAGTGCTAAGCTGGGAAGCAAAAACCAGTTGAAACATGTAAAACCATAACTAGTTAACTGTGTACATTATGTGTGACTGGGCGGACTGCCTGGCCAGCACCAACCCACTGTATGCATTGGTCATGCTTGAACAAAAGAATGCCTTGGTACTCTTTGACTATATTTTGGCTGTCAACTGTCTTTTCTGAGCCTTTGAATCGGCTGTTATTCTTGGGCTTGCTGTGGCCGCTTTAGGTAGCCACCTAAATATACCTTTATTTTTTACAAGCCTATACATGAAATGAAGAAGAGTTGTGAATCAAGAAGTTGAGGAATCGATTAAATTATTGTCTGACTGACAGTTTCACATCAAGAAATTGATTATGACAAATCTACTGAACGTTTTGATATGTATGGCCACAGTAGAACGTTATATTTTAGACCAATTTGGTTACGACAATTTTTGGGGGTTAACCGATAATGCCAGTAAGATGTCTCGTCTATAGTTGACTGCTTGTAATGCAATTGTAATTATTACTAAAATGATTATATATCCATATATAATGTACACTTAATAGTTATTTGGTTTGAAATACTTTTAACTCAAAGGTTTCTCTCATTGTCATTTTAAATGTTATTTTGCAACTATTTTTGATTATGTAAATGTTTTTAGCAAAATACAAAATACAAGTATCAACAGCAATGTCTACAATGGCATTTATCGTGTCACGTGCAATATAATAATAAACAAAAATATCTTTAGTTTACACTTTGAAGGATCCATTTCATCAAATTGCCCCTCCATTATTCTTTTTGTTTTGTTTTTAAATTTGTTGTCATGCCATAGACCCCTTGAAATGTTTGTTTTAATAAAAACCCATTTGACAAATGATAAATGTTAGCATACACTTCATTTGAGCCAATTTAACAAAAGTATATAATTATATACAACCCAAATTATTCAGGTTTTCTTAATACTCATGTTTTCATAAGCTTTATCATTTTGGGCTTTTTATTGGCACATATAAATGCAGAAGACACATAATAACACAACATAAAATTAAAAGAACGGTCAAAAATAAATGTCCAAGATGTGTAAACTCACTGCCATTGGAAATTATGTCTGCAGAATAGTGAGAAATCAATTGAAATGCATAATGAGAAATAAAAGCTCGGAAGCAGTTTTATGCAGATCGACCCAAAAGCTATACGTCACTTCCTCTGTCGCCACCTTCTTTGTCTGTGGCCCTGGCTGCGATTGCGCAGGACTGTTATCTATTCATTTCCCTATAATTTTGAGGATATATTCACATATATATCCATATTTTTCTGCTGTTGAATGACAGTCGACTCTGAAATATTTATGCCTAAAAACAAAGCGCCAAAAATGGATGACCTGGACTACAGTAAGTATTTAAAATAGGCTGTTTCAGTATGCTATCGCTACAGGAGCTAAAGCTAGCGTTGTCGCCAGTCAGATGTTTATTTGCTTTAACAGATAACATGCCATGATAGAAATGGACATAGTTCCCCAGTTTTCAGTTAATGCGAAAACACCATTCGTATCTCGATTTCATTGTTCGTTTGTGTAGTTTTATTCAATAGTAGCCTTGCGTGTGTTAATCGTTGATCGCGTTGATTGTTTAAAGGGAGTACTCCAGATGCAATATAACTAGATAGCACTTGGCTACATTAGTCGACTATGTTTATTTTACAACAAAGCGGGTCTAATAATAATTACTATAGAAATGATAGGCAGGCGTTTTAGAAACCAAACAATCAGTCATTTAAAGCCACTGGTTGTCATGCAATTCATCACAGGCGGTGGGCGTGGTTGTTATTGAAGTGCAGCTGTCATTGTGCATAGTCAAGTCAGGGATCTAGAGAATACAAAGGAATTCTCCCGTCGCACCATCTACAACATGTGTGTGGCGTATGGCGTTTGTCTTTCAACCATTGTCCGTTCGTATGGTGCTGCAGTTTCTAATAAGCTTCGTATGACTCATCGATGGAAGCGTAAAATATATACACTAAATAATAAATACGCGACCTTTTCATGCCCTTTTTTGAATGGATTACAATTCCATCTGTAGGGTGAGGGTTCTCTGGTTTAGGTGTGTTTCGCAAAACACACATCCCTAACCCTGTTCTACATATGGATGCCATTAAATGGCTGGACCGTGGAGGGACCAGTAAATAAGACAAATAAAATGCATGGAAGGAAATGCATTTTGCTTCAGGTTTCGACCATGTTATATCCAGACAGTACATGAACCCAAGCCATAGTCAAATGCTAGATGTGTTGTTTGTGTGAATGTAGGGTACATATTAACTCCCATTAACGATTAACCACTTGAGTGTGCTCACATGCAGTCTTCCCAAATCATGCAAATGCCACAATCACACAACACTATTCATGATATTTCTTCTATTATCTTCTATTGATCTGACAACTAACTACTGTACCCAGTCACTTGTCAAATAGCGGGTGTGAACAAACTCAACATCTGAGGGAAGAAACAAAAGGTAGATTATAACACAAATGAAGTGATGAATACTGTGCGATGGATACCACATTGAGCCGTTAATGTGCTGTGCTCATTGTATTTCTTATTAATTGCTTATTAATGTGACCACACATTTCCTTCAACTGAGTGCATTGTAACATGTCTTTAAACAATACTGTCAGTGAATGCAGTGGCCACCAGCCAGCATGTGCTGGGGAATAGCCTGATTTGGTGCATCTGAGCCAGCAGCAGCAGTAATGACGCTGTATTCTTCGACTCTTCCTGCCCAAGTCCCAGTAGACCTGAGCCCAGAGGAGCGCTCTGAGCTGGAGGACATCCGCAGGAGGAAGGGCGCCCTGCTGCAGGAGATCCAGAGGCTCCGGGAGGAATTGAGGGAGGCCATCTTGGAGGTAGAGGGGCTGGAGAGCAGCACAGAGGGCAGGTGAGAAGAACATGCACTGCACCACTGAAACCTCCGCTGTTGAATGGTGCAATGATTTAGTTTATTTGTTTATTTATTACTACTTATCTTTTTCACTCAACAGCAAAACTCTACAAAAAAGTAGACATGTTGCAATGGGGAGGAAGAAATTCAACATGGACCCCAAAAAGGTAAGGCTGTCATTCTCTTGTTGGGTCTTATTTGTTCATGCATGTTTTTTGTTAAGGTGACATGTTCTTAATCCACTTTGTAGGGAATAGTGTTTCTAGTGGAGAACGACTTGCTAAGACACACCGCAGAGGACATCGCCCAGTTCTTATATAAAGGAGAAGGCCTCAACAAAACTGCTATTGGGGACTACCTTGGCGAGAGGTGAGATTTCTCTTGCTTCTCTTCTCTTTCCCCATCCTCACACACACTCAGTCTCACACACTCTCTCCTTGCACCCTTTAGCTTGCTGTCATTCATACTTTTTTATGCAATGTTACTCCTGTAGGGACGACTTCAACATCAAGGTACTGCAAGCCTTTGTTGACCTCCACGAGTTCACTGACCTCAACCTCGTCCAGGCCCTCAGGTAAGCATTAACCTTGTTTTCCTGGCTCACACAAAGCCTGTTTCTGTATTACTGACTAGCAGCGCTTGTTTATTCTGTCCGTCTAGTTCGTTGACTTAACCCCACCCCCTCCTGACACACTCTCCTTGTCTCCTCGCAGACAGTTCCTGTGGAGCTTCCGTCTGCCTGGCGAGGCCCAGAAGATAGACAGGATGATGGAGGCATTTGCTCAGAGATACTGCCACTGCAACCCTGGCGTCTTCCAAAGCACTGGTATACATATAGGCACACGCGTCCACACGCTACTGTATCTCAGCCGGGTGTTCCGCCTATTGCTGTATTAACTGGTGTGTTGTGTCCTCCTCCCAGACACATGCTACGTGCTGTCTTTTGCTATCATCATGTTGAACACCAGCCTTCACAACCCAAATGTGAGGGACAAGCCAGGGGTGGACCGCTTCATCTCCATGAACCGGGGCATTAACGAAGGAGGAGACCTGCCGGAGGATCTGCTTAGAGTATGTGGGCCGCCATCTTGTTTTCCACCCATCAGCCGTCCTATTACACCTGTCACAGTGGGACTCTGTGTCGAATGAGCCAAAATCCATGTTATATATCTGTTATGCTCATCCTGTTATCCTCTCCCCTCTAGAATCTGTACGACAGCATTAAAAACGAGCCCTTTAAAATCCCTGAAGACGACGGCAACGACCTGACGCACACCTTCTTCAACCCTGACAGAGAGGGCTGGCTTCTCAAACTGGGTGAGCTAACGTTGACGCTGGCTGAAGGAGAGAGCGCTATATTTGGTTGAGAATTAACCCCACGCTGTCCCTGCTGCTCTACTTACACACGTGTTAACATTGAAGTTAGTTTTCTTCTTTCCACGCGTTAAAGGGAGATGGCTACGTATTCTAGCGTACGGTGAATGATCCGCTGTGTCCAGTGTGCCACTGTACTCTTTTCCTTTCTGTGCCTTTGTGCTGGGACGTGCCCGTCTTCCTGCCTCTGAAGTTCTGAACATGTCAAATAACAATACACTGGGATTCGGTTTTTCGGTTGGGTTTTGCTTCTGGCCACGTTGCCACGTTGTCAACGGCTTGCCACTGAATAATATTACACACTGCTGGTAGCGTGAATCCTCAGACAATATAACATTTGAATGTAACCGATTGTTCTTTCTTGCATGGTGGGGGGCCTGTAATCGGTGTGTGACTAATACTATCTCCTTCCCTTCCTCTTTTTCTCCTTCTCCTCCCCCTTCCCCCCGCTCCTACTTCTCACCTCTCTGTCCATTCGCTCCTCTAAATCCGCTGGTCGCTGTTGTCTCTGCTTCCCCTCCTCCTCCTCCTCGCTCCTGCTGCGATTTCCACACTCTGCTGCTGTTGCTGCTTGTTTCTCAGGAGGTATGTACCGCTCAAGTCACCATTAGACCATGTTCACCGCGTTGAGCCAAGTCAGCTGGCAAGACTG
>OMKP01001282.1:1945-12183 GCA_900302375.1 Bathygadus melanobranchus
CTTTGGGCGCACCAAAAATTCCTGAGCAGGAAAAACCCTGCAGACATACATACACGCACACATATGCACACACACACACACACACACACGGTGTGAAGCGGACACAGATTTGTCTGGGCAACTACCGGTAATGTTAGTAAGACTAATATTAATAATAACAGGGAAGTCTTGTGGTTAGGGTTAGCTTGATCCAAGCTGGGTTTGATGATCCACTATGTCCGCAGTCTACCTGTAGGCATCTTCCTACCTGCCCCTCAATCACACTGGATGTAACTGGAAGTCGCTTTGGATAGAAGAGTCTGCTAAGTAATAACACCCCCCCCATCAAAACACACAAATTGCTTTCTACAAACTGTCCACAAGAGGGAAGCACATACTATTCTACTTTGTACCAGGGCTGTACCTATTACAGTAATGCAAACTCATTTACTGTTATTAACATTTTACTGTATGGCTTAAAAGCACTACCAAAAGCGAGTTAAATATATTCATGACCCACCTCTTCTGTTCGTCGCTTGCGTTAGGGTTAGCGGTGGTCTTGGGGGTGCTGGGGGTGTTGGTGCTGGATGCAGGCTGAAGAGGGGGCTGTGGGCTGTGCTGCGGTGGAACAGGACTGGGGCTGGGCCTGCTGGAGGTGCCTGGGTCGGACACATTCAGTAGTCAACGGATAGAAGAGGAGGCTATTTCGGTCAAATGATTGTCTTTAGTTTGGTACACAGAATTTCAATGTTCCAAAGACGAATCTGTTCAGCACAGCTGGCCACCGAAATAAAGAATTTTTCAGATGTTTTTGGATACTATTCATCCCTATGTATAAAACATGAAAATTACTACCCAGGTGTGTTACTACTGTTATACTGCACCTCACCTGTGTCTCTTGGTGCTAGTTGGCTGTTTCACTACTGGTTTCTCACCTGGTCCTTTGGGCTTGCTGGCTGGTTCTTTGGGCTTGCTGGTTGGTTCTTGCTGCTTGCTGGCTGGTTCTTGCTGCTTGCTGGCGGTGGTGGGTGAAGGTGGATTTGGTGCGATGTTTGCTACCCCTTTCATCCTCTGAAGAACATCTTCAGTCAGCTAGAGATCCAAACAATCGAGACATAATGAGAGGAAAGAAAAACTGAAGACATGACTCTGTGTCATTGTACCTCAAAACAACAGTAAACCTGTAATAATACCTTTACACTAATAATTATAGCACAAGCTGGCCTAGCCCCATATGTGCCAGACAGGTCACCTACTGTGAGGTAGTGTGTTAATTATATATATGTAGATGTTGCCTCCTCTCTGCCTGATTCAATGTGTAAAATAATGTTTCTGATGATGTGTTGTTTGTTGTGAGTATTCTATTGTATTGTATGCTGCTGTTGTCTTGGTCACGTCTCTCTTGTAAAAGAGGGTTAGATGTTGAATCTCAATGAGACCAACCTGGTTAAGTAGAGGTTAAATAAATAAATAGGGAGAGCAGGGTCACATATGGTGTGTTTGGTTTTCAGCGTACTGCACTGGGGTTGTTATCAAAAGGTTGTATTTAGTGTGAGCAGTATGAGGACGATATTGAAGGGTAACCTCTAAACAAGACAGGACGCCGCCTACAACTATTGTGAGAAACATGATTGCCTACATATCATGATTCATGTCTGTTCACAATATGTGTGTACAATCACAAGAGCATAATAACAAGAGTATACCTGCTAACTGATGCTAGCTAGCATTACCTTGACCCCACGTAGTATCCGCACTCTGTCCTCGTCATCAACACCGAAGGACACTTTCCTGGTGGTACTCTCACCGGAACCCATTTCTCTGTGTTTAAGTTATGTTCTTAGTAATAATAAAATAATATTGCAATCAACCAGTGTACCCTAGCCTGCACAGGGAGGACTTTTGACAGATGGGATTCGTTGTGGTTGGTTGCCAGATTCGTTCGTTACTATCCCCCTATAACGGTTGACATGAATATATGTCCAACTGAATACGCAATTAGTCGCACTCGTGAAAACAAATATGTAAATCATACCTTAATAGGATGTTTTTATATTATGGAAGAAATGTATTTGTTGACACTTTGAAATGTAATTGTAGAATAAAGGGTAACTGGCCACCATTATTTTTATTCAGTTTCTACGTCTCTCTCTCTCTCTCTCTCCCTCTCTCTCTCTCTCACACACACACACACACACACACACATTTCTTTCTCAGTCTCTTTCTCTCATACACACAAACACCCATGGGATTTTGGCAACAAATAGTATAAAGCAAATATAATCACTATTGTGTTTGCAGGCTAAATACAGGGCAGTTTAGTCAGGGGGAGGACATATTGAAGGTCAGTGAACTAAGCACAAGTCAACACCCTGGTGAAGTTCAGCTCACTTTTTAATGTTCATACAACATACAACATGTGCTGGTTGTAATTTGTGCGACAATGCAACTTCAATATAAAGTGCATTTAAGGCAGTTATTATTGTACGCATTCCATGCATCATCATGGCTTTTTTTTTAGGTTAGCTTGCTCATATTTAAATACACTTTTTGTGTTTACATTTTTGATACATATGTTTATTTTATTCTATTGTCATTTACTAATTATTATTAATGAACTAACACGTTCATTTCCCTTCTGGGATGAATAAAGTAGCTAACTGTGCGTGCTCTGCATTTATAGACATCTCCACCATGTTGATTCCTTGTAACATGACATGATTGATATAGCTATAGTACTGTTACTATATAGTGATTTATGAGACTTTTATTCAAAGTGACACAACAGTGAATACAGGAAGGGGATAGACAGTGAATACAGACACATGTCTTTGAGGAGCAGGTAGGGTTTAGACAGTGAACAGAGAATCAGGTCGTGGTGGGGGTTAGGTTTCTTCCTCAAGGATGCTTGGTTTCCCTGCATTTCCCTTCTGGGATTAATAAAGTACCATTGTATCCCTCTTACAGACTAATTCAGCCACATCCAGACAACCCTGAACCCAGACACACCACTTTATATAACATAATAGTGTAGACACGCATAGAAACAGAGCACCTCACGGTCAGCTCTATGGCTCCATCAATGTGGGCTGTTCCCTTATCAGAGTGCATGATGGGTAGGGTTAGCTCTGCAGAGTTATCCAGGACTCGGGGGTGTTGGAGTGGATGCTGAAGGCGGGGTACACGGGCTCCCGGAACACGGCCCGGAAAGTGTGCAGGTGTTCCCGCTGGCCCTTGACGCTGTGGAACATCAGCGCGCCGCCGCTGTAGTTCAGCGCCACTTCGATCCGCAGCGGCTGACTGGCCCGCTCGCCCAGCGCCACGTTGGCCGAGGCGTGGCAAGCCGTCAGCTTCTTGTTCTTCCACTGCAGCCGCCATGACACGTTGTTGTGGCCCAGGCGGCTGTGGTCCCCGCGGCGCGGTAGGGTCTTGTAGCAGAGACCCAGCGACCACATGCTGCCCTCGCCCACCTCCACCACCCACACGTGCTCGTTGCCCGAGAAGCCCTGGCTGCAGAGGATCTGGGGCGTGCTGACGAAGCGGTCCGCGTGCTCCCCGTACGGCTGCTTGGCGGCGCTGAACTTGACCGTTCGCAGGTCGTTGGAGACCAGCAGGTTGGCGTTGGCCGTGAGGGGGTTGAAGGAGAGCTCCAGGGGGTTGAGGATGATGTGGAGGAAGTCGAGCAAACGCGTCATTTCACTGCGGAAGTCCTGGGACCGGAGGCCCGTCTGCAGCCTCTGTGCGTTGAGTGGCGCCTTGGAGGGCAGCTGGATGCTGACAGAGCTGCTTAGGGCACTCTTGATCTGGGGCTCGACGCGCAAGAACCTGCGCAGAGGAACAAACCGGTCCAGCAACAACAACATTCACATCACAATCACACAGGTTTAAGACTAAGTGTTAAGATGTTTTTAACCCCTGCTTTTAACACTTTGCCTAATCTTATGCTACCTTCTCTTCTTCAATCCAGTTTCACCACACACACACACACACACACACACACACACAATGTATGCCGTCTTGTATATGCCATGATCGTGTTTCTGCATCGTGTTTTTTAAAGCTGCATCAAGCTAAATTCCAATCAACTTGGGTAATGAACCCTTGGTCACCTGTGTACAAAGAGGCACTTGTCTGTCTCAGCCAGGGCCTGTGTTGCATCCATCTGGGCCTGCAGAAGACACTGCTGCTGCTGTCCCAGAGAGGCAAGGCCATACTGCCAGCTGTTTCTACGCAGGCTCCTCTCCTCCTCCAGAAGTGTGCTCAGACGCTCTCTGTACCTGGACACATGCAAGCCTCTTGATGTGTTTGTTTTTGAGTTGAGTCAGTGAACTTGGTGTTGTCTTTAATGTATGGGTGTGGTCCCTGCTGATTGACTTGCCAGGTGGCAGCTAGGTTTAAAAATCAGCAGTGGACCACACTCTTCCTGCTCAGCCACAAGTGTTCATGTGAGTTTTTGTCCTCCTAAGTTTGACTTGTCTTCAGCACCTGTTTGTCTGTCTATAGTTGTGGGAAGCAGAGTAGGGAGGGGACAACATCCATATAACTGGCCGGTTCCCCGAGGCCGGCCAGAACATTACCATAGCTGTGGTGGTTACAGTAGCCCTGGCTAGGTGACACCAGATAACATATTTCTCCATTCCTCTTACACCTGCACATTTCTACTAAAAGGAAGCACTCGCCTGTTCTCACCCCACACAGAGTACATGGGACTGCACTGAGACTTTTAGTTTAGCATATACTATATAATGTACGGTGGCCCTGAAGGGCAAATCACAACGACAAATAAGGGAATCACAACAGCAAATCACAACACACAACGACAAATTGCAAATTAAATGAACAAAAAAGAAACCACAGCCACACATCAGAAAACACAATGGCATACTTTCATTCATCTTAAACAGATGGACTGTGCGTCCAATCAGTGACAATCCTTGTCAATAGACAGTCAACTTTTCCAGTAAGTTAATATTGTTTTATTTCCGATTTGTCATTGTGTTTTGTGATTTGTTAATTCGATTTGCAATTTGTTGTTGTGTTTTGTGATTTGTTAACTTGATTTGCAATTTGTGATTTGTGATTTGCACTTCAGGACCACCATAAAAATGACAATAATGACATTTTTGACTGCCAATCAACGGTCAAAAATGTTTAGCCTACATTTATAGCCTTTATTTTATTTCTACAACTCTTATGTACTCTTGTACATTTGTCCTATACTTTCTGCTGTGACACCTTAGTTTCCTGCCTTGGATGAATTGGATGAATTAATTAAGTACATCTTATCCAACTTTTTCACATATTTCCTTATGTGTCATGCTTTTCCAAGTCGCCCATTTAATAAGATTTCAGTTAAAATAAATCTATATTGGAAATTCGGAATTGAACCCTGAGTTCCACACAGGAACCAATCTGTTAGGTCTCACCTATAAGCTATACATGCATATATCCTGGGTCTCTCTAATACCTCTGGACAAGGGCAGCCATGCTGTCCATGAGGGTGACAGCCCTGGTCACCAGCTTGTCCCCCACAGCCTCTGATGCTCCCTGCTCCTCCTCAGCTTTCTGCAGGAGGCTCTCTGTAATCAGCAGCCTGCAAGACATCGCCTGCACAAACAAAACTAGAATTACCATAACACCACTTTATACTTATACTCCACTACATCTCCAGAGGCGAATATTGTGCTTTTTACTACATTTATCTGACAGCTTTAGTTACTAGTTAATTTAAATGGATATCCAAAGCGCTTTACATTTGCCTCACATTCACCCATTCATACACCGACGGCGGTGTCAACCATGCAAGGTAACAACCAGTTCGTCGGGAGCAGTTAGGGTTAGGTGTCTTGCTCAGGGACACCTCGACAATTAGCTAGGCGGAGCGAACCAGTGACCTTCCGGTTGCCAGACAACCGCTCTACCCCCTGAGCTACTGTCGCCCAGATTAAAATTAGGCTTTATTGGTCCCCAGTGTCATAAAATCATGCTTCATATTTACCAGCTGCAACATTAAAGCGATGAACATATTAATCCATCAATGATTATAATCCTATAATATATATTATTCTGAAACAGGCCATTCTGCATAATGAGTACTTTAAGTATATGTTGATGCTAATGCTTTTGTACTTTTCCTAAGTAACATTTCCAATAACAGAGCATAACACCACCGACACCAACAGAACTACAATCACCATAACACCACTGACAAACAACTATAAACCAACACAAACAGAACTACAATCACCTTAACAGCGCTGACAAACAACTATAAACCAACACAAACAGAACTACAATCACCATAACACCACTGACAAACAACTATAAACCAACACAAACAGAACTACAATCACCTTAACAGCACTGACAAACAACTATAAACCACCAACAACACAAACAGAACTACAATCACCTTAACAGCACTGACAAACAACTATAAACCACCAACAACACAAACAGAACTACAATCACCTTAACAGCGCTGACAAACAACTATAAACCACCAACAACACAAACAGAACTACAATCACCTTAACAGCGCTGACAAACAACTATAAACCACCAACAACACAAACAGAACTACAATCACCTTAACAGCGCTGACAAACAACTATAAACCACCAACAACACAAACAGAACTACAATCACCTTAACAACACTGACAAACAACTATAAACCATCAACAACACAAACAGAACTACAATCACCTTAACAGCACTGACAAACAACTATAAACCACCAACAACACAAACAGAGCTACAATCATCATAACACCACCTACAAAAACACAACCAAAACACCATTGACACAAACAGAAGTGCAATCAAAGAATGGCTTTGAAAACTTGTATGTCAACGGAGCTAAATGTAAAGTTTCATCTGAATCAATCAATCTAAATCTCCATGAAATGTTCCTGGCAGCGTTTGCTTAATTTTCCACATCAAGAAATGTGTAATTTTCTGAAAAAGCTCATGGGTGCAAGACTGTGCAATGCCAGTCAACATTAGTTAACTAATGTAAACTATGACTTAAAGAGGGAGCAAAAAGCAGCTGGAGTAACTTTGATGGCACTGTGTGAGTGACGGTGTTTCGTATGTGTGGGTACTAGCCTACTATAGTCCCTTTCAGTCTGTTTAATTGTCTGTACGTACACAGTTGTACCCATTGACATTTTTTAAAGAAATGACATATTTCTTCATGTGGAAAATTTGATTTAAATTAGACAAACCCTGCCAGGAATATTTCATGGAGAGTCATTGAAATCGAAACTGTTTCAATTTGAGATTGTTTGACACCCATACAACTTTTTAAGGTCCAGGCGTGACGCATGAGGTGGGGGTGACTTAGCTACTCTATAACACCACCTACACAAACACAACTACAATCACCATAATACCACCTTATTGTTTTAAAACAATGAATAATATAATCATTAACGTGATCATGAAGAAAAAACAACAAATCTACCGAATTATTTCTTAACTTTGTTGTGCTTTGTCACTAGCAGCTGTGTCTGCAAGCATGTTACTGTACATTGCCATGAATAAATCGAGGATTAACATTCAATAAGAATTCACATTCTGTTTCAGATTATTTCTACATCATTTGAAAGAGAGTCCAAAACGAAGCAGTCCAACCCACCTTGCAGCGGGAGTCCAACGCCTGCCTCATCTCCTCCTCGGCCACATCGAAGCTGAGCACGTCGTGGTTCTGATGGGAACCTTCCAGTAAACAGTTGGCACACAGCAGCGTCATGTCACTGGAGCAGAAGTAGTCCAGGCAGCGTCCGTGGAGCGAGCAGTTGCTGAGGACCGGCTCCTTCAGGGGGTCCACCAGCGCATGGCTCCTGAAGGAGTCCTTCTCGCGGTGTCTCTGCAGGTGCCTGTCACACAGGGACACTTCACATTTCAAGCACGTCTTCACCGCCCGCACGTTGCCTTCGATGCAGTTATCGCAGAACACATCCTCCCTGGGGGCACTCCCCGCCATTGCTGTGGCTCTGTAGCCCTCCACGATGCCACAGAGTTTGAAGTTCCTCTGCAGTGACTCGATACTTCTGAACCCCTCGCGACACTCAGGGCAGCGGAAAAGTGCTTTGTCATTCTCACCCTTGGCACCGTTGGGAGAGGTCTGATAGATGCATGCCAGGCAGTAGCTATGGCCGCAGGGGAGAACCACAGGGTCTGAGAAGAGTTGCAGACAGATCGGGCAGCTCAGCTCATGAGCCAGCATCTGCTCTGGCTTGGAGAAGGCCATCGTGGAATTGATGGTGGTCAATAAGTATAGAAGTGACCTTTCGTCCTGTTTTCAAAAACAAGCGTTGAATGTTCTTCACCCACCAAGGTAACGGTTGTTACCAGACTCTTTGATTGTCAAAGCTGAAATGCTCTTGTCTCTCGTCTAGATTGTTTTACTCCAGGCCTGCAGGTAAAGAAAGGTGAGACTTTGGTTCGACTGGAAGATAGAAGCAGCATTGCTGATGAAAACAGTAAACACGATGAACAAGCTCAGCAGTTGCCAGCACCACAGGTAGTGCAGCCTGAAGGGCTGCATTCCATGTCAACTCCGGGGATCCAATGAAGTCATAGGGGTTGTAGTTGATGGTAAAAATATCATGCACCTGCAGACTACTGAGTGGTTGAAGAAGCCCAAGCATTATTATATTAATTAAAAGAGGCAGTGTATGTGTGTGTGTGTGTGTGTGAGAGCTGTAGCCTACTACTCGTAAATAATGGCTTTTTAAGTTCAGGGGCATCTGGGGCTGGGTGAGGCTCCACACCTGCGGTGTATTGACTAATCAGTGCCCACAGGTTAAACCAGCCATCACACACACTCGGAGAGAGCGATGGCATGCTAGCTATGTACCACCTTTTCTGTCTTCATTCAACTTAACCGGTTTATTCAACATCATCCACCCATGTGCTGCTGTTTCCCCGTAACGCCACTTATTGTGGCATGGCCATCTGTCACAATATGATATAGGTGCGTCACTTAAAAGTATGCTGAAGTTCTGGTTCTGTGTTTGGCTCATCTCTGAGAACAATGGGGCATATTTACATAATAAGTACATGAGAAGTATCAAAATCGCGAGATCAAGGTTGTGACACAACTGTACGCTAAAAAAAGGATTCTTTTATGGCTTTTTTATTTTTCAGTCTTCAGCATTTTTATTTTTAGATCTTTAACTGAATATGGCAACATGACACCTCCTTCTACAGTACTTCTATGATGAAACCACTGACAGAGACCCATCCCCTGTCAGCCAATCACTGTGAGCATAGGAAGTAAGCTTGTTCATGAAACATGATGTCAGCCGTAGCAATGAGGTCAACCCCACCCTTTCTCGTAGCTTGAGAGTTCTCCCTATTCCTCAGTAGAAGTCTCAGCAGCTTTGTGAATTGGTTTTAAGAGGAAACTCTTTGCTAGGAACTTTTAGTGCTATTTGGGAGACCTCATAGTGCTATTTGCTTTATTGACGCTGTTTAATTAGGGCGATGTTGTTCATCTCATATCATTGTTCGTCACATTCAGAAGAGGAGCGCCTCGAGGAGGAGGGAGGGGTGAACACCATCCACCCCTCCTCCTCCTTTCACATCCACCCCTCCATCCTCCTTTCACATCCACCCTCCTCCTTTCACATCCACCCCTCCACCCTCTTTTCACATCCACATCAATATTTCTACACAATCGGCAATTTACAAAGTACCCTGCCCCAGCTAAAACACTATTCAACTAGATGCATCTTGTTTCAAAATGTCCCCAATGGATATAACATTAAAATCGCTGTTTAGAAGTTTATCCTGCTGGCTCTACAATCAGTTTGCTGATTGAGGTCCAATCAGGTGGCGTTATTTTACTATAACATTTTGAGTTTGGAGTGGAATGTTCACAAACTTCTTGGTGGAGACATAGGACTTTACACCTGTTTTCTGTGTTTAATAACAGTGACAAAATGGCTAGCTTGCTATGTTGACGATCATATAAGATATATTACCACGTTTAAAACAAAGCAAAAACTATTTTGGGTTCACTTTAATACCGTGTTGTGTGACAACGCGACAGTAAATTACATTCACGGAATAATTGTCGCCGTATGTTATGTGTATTGATTGTTAGCAGTCGGCGCTACAAGCCAACGTTTACTTGCGCCGCGGTACGTGAAAAATGCTCTAATAACATTACGGTATGCAGTTGTATCGCAACAGTTTGTGTCTCCAGAAGAGTGATAGTGTCATGGTCCCAGCTGTGCCTGCCCCCCT